>OX030962.1:4668119-4978119 GCA_943735955.1 Piscicola geometra
CACTTTTAATACTTTTTTTACGTATTAAGACTCTATATTGCGCTTCAGTTGCGTGCCCGGGCGCTATACAAAAATGACAATTATTATTATTATTATTATATTCTATATATGATATATTATCCAGGATAATATTGTAAGTATTCTACTTATAATGAGGCAACTAATTGATAATATATGAAATTAAATAAGTTTAAATTCATTGTATCTAATCGTTCAATCACCATACACACAACAGCTCCTTAGACGACGCAGCAATTCGGCGTGACGCTCATGCAGCAAGGCTTAAAGACCACTTCGAAGCGACCACACAAGCTGCCATTGACCGCATCACTGCCATACAGGAAGCCATACTGGAACTGCTGCCACCACACAAAGAGTGTGTGGTGCAGACGATTGCCTATTGCGAACAGGCTGCTAAGGTGCGTCTTTCTCTTAATTGCAGAACTTCCTTGCAAGTGTTAATGCTTTTTCTTTCGTTCTGTCAACCATTGATGTGTTTTTACATTTCTTATGTGGTACTTTTCTATTCACAATCCACCATGCTTACATAGCCCACCAAATACACACAAACACACACACACACACACACACACGCACTTGACAGCACTGGCAGGAAGGGAAGGAGATGGTGGACACTTCATTGGAGACGGAGGCCTTCGACCAGATGCTCGCCTACCACTCCAACAAGCTGCAGGTCCCCATCATTGCTCAAGCTTGCGTATAAAGCATTTTATTAACAACAATATCTTGCATGTAAATCATTGTCATTAACAACACTCCAGCACACACACATGCACATAAACCCTCCCTTCCACATACACATACACACACACATACACACATCCCCTCCCTCCACCAAAAACACACAAACACTCACAAACACACACTACAGAGTCTCTTGAGCAGCATCGACAAAGGCCCACAGGCACTATGGCAGCGACACACACAGCAGTTGGAGGCGTTTGTGGCCTCGCTGCAGCAGTTGCAGCAGCAGGTGGCAGGAGTGAGGAGGAAGGTGAAGGAGCGGCAGGAGAGAGAGACGGAGAGGGTGAGCGAACAAGTGGCAAAGGTGGATGCATATGTCGACCAGGAGCTGCTTAATGACCAGCCCACAGGTGTGTTTCTGTGCATTCGTTCATGCGTAGTCTTGTGTTGTATTGCCTTTCAGACGTTTGTGCTTTAGTAGGTTTTTTTGGCCAAAACATTATTTATTAGTTAAACAGGTGCGTCTTATACACGGTGTCTTCTTTCTTATGAATCCTAAGTACTTTCCATTGGCATTCACATTTTATCAACACTTTTCACCACTCTTCTCCCACTTCAATCACCTCACCCACCCACTTCCTTCCACACCCACAAACCTTCCAGGCAAGACACCACCGAGGCGGGAACTGCCAGTGAAGATGCTCTCCGAGAAGGTCCTGCAGGTGGATCAGCTGCTCGACTTCGGCAAGAAGCAGGTGGCGATGGAGGCGAAGGACGACGACGACGACGACGAGGACCTCTACTTCACCCCCACCTCCTTTTCCAACTGTAGTTTCATGCACGTAGACTCGATGAACGGTGACCATGGGGAGGGGCCCGCCCACCCCCACCTCGAAAGCACTGGGAGTCTTTCTAATTTGACCGAGGCTGATAGGCAGTCGCTCGCTTGCAGCCAGGAGAGCCTTGGAGACTCACTCGAGAAAGCCATGCCCGTGTGTTTAACGCTTTGTTCAGTTTGTTCATGTATGCTTCTAGTGATGATTTATCATATATACACATACAAACACATACACACACACATACACACACACATACACACACACACACACACACACAGCTAAACGGAAAAGAAGAATCTGATAGGAGTGCCTAGCCAGGAGACCTCATGCACGACCAAGAAGAGCAACCTGTGATCCAAGTCGAAGATTATTGCCACAGTCAGGCACAAATAACTTTATTACTTGTCTTTACTATTACTAATACTTATATTACTATTACTATTACTAACACTTCGAATAATATTAATATTAATTCTATTATTATTACTATTACTTCAATTAATTACTTAAGGACCAATACTTTTTTTCGTTCTTTTTTCTCGATATATTATTCATCATTTAAATCTTTTTGTTTATTTAAAATAACTTGTTATTTGTGATTCCTATTTTTATCAGTTTGTCGTTTTTATATATAAGTTATTACATATGTTTTTCTCATCAACCAATAAAATGTTAATTACTCACTGCGTGATTAAAACTATAATTGTCCATTTAATTAATTATTTATCAGTTTTGAAAGTGTTTGAGTATGATTGGTGATGATGACCATGATGAAGATGATGATGATGATGATGGCTAAGAAGTAAGTTACACACATTTGGCTGTTTTCAATTTCACAGTTCCAACTACCATTCTTTGTTTATTAGTTTGTTTTAAAGATCGTTGATTTCGGTCTATAAATGTGATCACTCACGCTTCCATTTGCCATTATTCACATTAAGCCTCTCAACACATTATTACAATTCTTTCATAATTTTTGTATTATTAAATGTTGATAATTAAAATGTTTGTTTCCCTTTATGTTATTTCTACTTGTTTTAACGCCTAGGGCCTAGACTCTAGGGCAAGCATGGCCCAAGGTTTCTTTGGTTAACAACTGCCATATTGGCAAAGTTAAAAAAGATTAATCTTATTAAATCCAAGGCTGATTTATTTAATTTTGCATCAAGTGTCGTGAATGCAACTAAAGAAAACATTTTATTATGATTTCTAAATGTGATAGTTTGATATATTTTTGATAATAATTCTCAATGAAAACATATTTGCCGCTTTCAGCTGGTTACAGATCAGTTTGGAAATATTAACCTGGTATGGGCCAAATTTACAAATAGTTAAGTATGTGAAACTAAGAACAATAATTGAAATCAACTTGAAAAATAAATAAAAAATCTGAAACCATTTCATTCTTGCACTGAGACACCACTATTATTATTTAAAATGCAGTTTTTTATATTGAAAACTTCATATTTGCGATGGCAATTTAAATATTTTAAATATTTCACTATCGTATCTTCCAATTATAATACCATATTTCGAGTAATTAGTTTTCATAGACATTCAAGTTCTATTTTCAATACAACTACTACTACTACTAATAATAATAACAATAGCAATGATAAGAAGTTATTTGATAATGCGAACAACAATAATGAAAATTTCATGAATTAAAATCGAAATTCTAGTTACTCTGAAGAAGGAGATCTAGGGTGAGTCATATACTATCACTCATCATTATCATCACCACCACTCATCATTATTATCATCACCACTACTCATCATTATCATCACCACCACTCACCAACACCACCTCTATCTGTAATAATCCATCCGTTCAACCACATTGCATCTTTCTCCCAGATACACACCACAGCCACAACACAAAGTGCCGCAACGACCACAACAACCACCACCCAACCGCCCACTACAACCACTAGTACCACTACTACCACAATGACTACTACCTCACAAGCCATCACCTCCACCGCGACCACCACCACCATCAACGACGACAACCACTACTCCATCAACAACACCACGACAACCAACAACAACACCACCACGACAACCACCACCAACCACTCCATCAGCTCCACCACTAACGCCATCATCATCAGCATCATCAACCACACCGTCTTCATTGCTACTGCCCAATAAGCAGCATTTCAACTCCGCATCGTACATCGCTAAGAGGTATATAAGGAGGAGCATGTCTTATGTGGTTAACACACACAATTAAATAAAATACATCGACGAATATTATTAACGTGGATAAGCTTCGAGACACACACACACTCACACACACACACACACACACACACACACACACACACACACACACACACACACACACACACACACACACACACACACACACACACACACACACACACAGGTACTAGACAAGGCAGGGGACCTTCTCTTAGATCTGAATCCTGACTTCAAGGCTCCTCAGAAACCCTTCAAAAGGATGGACTATGCTGACGCCATTCTCTTCCTCAAGTAATCATCATCAGCATCATCATAATCATCATCATCATCATAATCATCATCATCATAATCATCATCATCATCATAATCATCATGAACTTCATTTAAATAATTATCATTATCAGCTTTATTAAAAGCATCATCAACTTCATCAATGTCATCATCATCCTCAAACCACCTTGCCTTCTAACCCTAAATTATGCAAAGATTATAAAGCACCACACCATACTACACAGTCTAGCAAACAACATCTCGCTATATACACTACACTACACTAAAACACACCACACCACACAGACACCACACCACAAAAACACCACACAAACACCACACCACACAGACACCACATCACACACCACACACACCACACAGACACCACACCACACAGACACCACACACACACACACCACACACACACACCACACACGCACACACCACACCACACACACACCACACCACACAGACACCACACCACACACACACCACACCACACCACACACACACCACACCACACAGACACCACACCACACACACCACACACACACACCACACACACACCACACTACACAGACACCACACCACACACACACCACACCACACAGACACCACACACACACCACACCACACAGACACCACACCACACACACACACACCACACACACACACCACACACGCACACACCACACCACACACGCACCACACCACACAGACACCACACCACACACACACCACACCACACACACACCACACCACACAGACACCACACCACACACACACACACCACACACACACACCACACACACACCACACCACACAGACACCACACCACACACACACACATCACACACACACACCACACCACACCACACTAAACCACTCCACACCACACCACACCACACTAAACTGAACCACACCACACCACACTAAACTGAACCACACCACACCACACTACTCTGAACCACTCCACACCACACCACACTAAACTGAACCACACCACACCACACTACACTGAACCACTCCACACACACACACCACACCACACTAAACTGAACCACACCACACTACACTGAACCACACCCCACTAAACCACACCACACTGAACCACACCACACCACACTAAACCACACTAAACCACAACACACTACACTGAACCACACCACACCACACTAAACCACACCACACCACACCACACTAAACTGAACCACACCACACTACACTGAACCACACCACACCACACCACACTACACTTCACTGAACCACACCACACTACACTGAACCACACCACACCACACTACACTGAACCACACTACACTACACTGAACCACACCACACCACACCACACTACACTACACTGATCCACACCACACTACACTGAACCACACCACACCACACTACACTGAACCACACTACACTACACTGAACCACACCGCACTACACTGAACCACACCACACTAAACTGAACCACACCACACTACACTGAACCACACCACACTACACTGAACCACACCACACTACACTGAACCACACCACACTAAACTGAACCACACTACACTGAACCACACCACACCACACTACACTGAACCACACCACACTAAACTGAACCACACTACACTGAACCACACCACACTACACTGAACCACACCACACTAAACTGAACCACACTACACTGAACCACACCACACCACACCACACCACACTAAACCACTCCACACCACACCACACCACACTAAACTGAACCACTCCACACTACACTGAACCACACCACACTTCACTGAACCACTCCACACCACACCACACTAAACTGAACCACACTACACTAAACCACACCACACTGAACCACACCACACCACACCACACTAAACCACACCACACCACACCACACTAAACCACACCACACCACACTGAACCACACTAAACCACACTGAACCACAGGGCAGGATCATAATGAGCAGCAAGGTGGCTCGCACTGTTGCCCTCTTCTACTCCCTCTTCCTGCATGTCTTCGTATTTCTGGTGCCCCTACTACTACTACTACTACTGCCACTACTACTACAACAACTACTACTACTACTACTACTACTACTACTTTGTTTTATTATTACTAGAAACCGACCGAAACAGATATTTTTATTTCGGCCGAAACCGAAATTAGGCCGAAATTAAAATCCCATTTTCGGCCGAAACCGAAATTAAGCCGAAATTGAATATCAAATTTCGGCCGAAACCGAAATTAAACCGAAATTGTAATCAGATTTTCGGCCGAAACCGAAGCCGAAACCGAAATTTTTCCCAACTTTTATTAAAAATGAAAAAATAGTATTTAATGATGACAATGCCAGTTTAATAAGTAAATCCAAACAAGCGTATATTTTAAGCAAAAAAATAAAAGTTTTTCAACAAAAAATTTTTGTTGTTGTTGACAGGCTTTGCTTTGGTCAGACTGACATTTTGTAAAAAATTTCCAACTAGGATTCAACGACATTCTCACAATTTATTTTTGAATTAATTAATCGAAGCCAAATCTTCTCGTTCTTTCGACTTATATTTCAAAGCATGGATATCTAGAATTCCACATGTGTGTGTGTGTGTGTGTGTGTGTGTGTGTATGTGTGTATGTGTGTGTGTGTGTGTGTGTGTGTGTGTGTGTGTGTGTGTGTGTGTGTGTGTGTGTGTGTGTGTGTGTGTGTGTGTGTGTGTGTGTGTGTGTGTGTGTGTGTGTGTGTGTGTGTGTGTGTGTGTGTGTGTGTGTGTGTGTGTACCTCTAATAAATCGACCCTCTGGATCATTGCCAAAGATGCATTTAACTTTCCCATCACATCTAATAGATATCTAATAGAAATGAGAATCGAATCCAAACTTAATAATTCGAGTTCGATTGAGGATATACAAATACTTACTTTTGACAATAACATTTTTTAAACAAATCTTTTGTCAAATATTATCATTGAACGTATCCCAATTTACTTAAATTTCAAATACATGATTGTTGTTCCAGATGCTTGTATATGTTATTCGAATAATTAGTCTGATGACACCCATAAATCAATCAACCACGATAACTAATAGATATCTAATAGAGAATCGAATCCGAACTTAATAGTTCTCAACTCAATGCATTAGGATTACATGATTACGAAGAAAAAATCTTTGATGGAAGACGATGCAGATGATAGAGAATTTTCGCAAAAAAAAACTTACCATCCTAATAATTAGCATCACATTCATCATCATCATCATCATCATCATCATCATCATCATCATCATCATCATCATCATCATCATCATCATCATCATCATCATCATACTCAGAGTTTTCTGTTAATGGCCATCAGATCAAACCAAATCTCACAGAAATCTATCTTGAAAGCGTAACATAAGTAAATATTTGGATTAGGAAAAATACATCCGAGAATGAAAATGTAGAATAGAAATTAAAATGAGTCAATTCTCAGTGGAAGTGAGATAAAAAAGGGATGAAAGGGGTGGTAGATGAAGGAAGTGGAGGAAGATAGAGGGAGATGGATTTGAGAGAGAAAGAGAGAGAGAAGATGGAGGGAGGATGGAAGGAGATGGAGAAGGGATGGAGAGAGTAGAAGGAGTGGAGAGGTATGATGAAGGAGAGATGAAAAAGAGAGGAGGGGGCAGGGAGGTCGCAGGGCATGCCGCTTCACAGGGGAATATTCCCGTGCTTCTTCCACGGATTCGTCTGCTTCTTGTTCGACAACACCTCCAGGTCGAGGGTCAGCCTTCTGCGCGTCTCACGTGGTTGAATGACGTCATCGACATAGCCTCTCGTCGTGGCGGGAAAAGGGTTCGCGAAGAGGTTTATGTACTCCTTCTCTCTCGCCTCCACTCCGTCCCCCCTGAAGATGATCTTGACGGCCGCCTGTGGTGGGGGTGGTAGTGGTGGTGTGGCGGTGATGATGGTTGTGGTAGTGGTAGTTGTGGTGATGGTGGATGTGTTGGTGGTGGATGTGTTGGTGGTGGGATGTGGGTTTTGAGAAAAGAATCATCATCATAATCGCCTTTAGTTCCACCACTATCATCACCACCACCACCACCACCACGATCATCATCATCATCACCACCACCATCATCATCATCACCTTGGCGCCAAGGACAGCTACTTCGGCTGTGGGCCAAGCGTAGTTGAGGTCTCCACGCATGTGCTTTGAGTTCATGACGCAGTAGGCGCCTGAGGGGGTGGTTGGTGGTGATGATGATGATGAAGAAGAGTGGATGGGAGTGGTTGGTGGTGATGATGATGATGGGGAAGAGTGGATGGGAGTGGTTGGTGGTGATGATGATGATGGAGAAGAGTGGATGGGAGTGGTTGGTGGTGATGATGATGATGGAGAAGAGTGGATGGGAGTGGTTGGTGGTGATGATGATGATGGAGAAGAGTGGATGGGAGTGGTTGGTGGTGATGATGATGATGGGGAAGAGTGGATGGGAGTGGTTGGTGGTGATGATGATGATGGAGAAGAGTGGATGGGAGTGGTTGGTGGTGATGATGATGATGGAGAAGAGTGGATGGAAGTGGTTGGTGGTGATGATGATGATGGGGAAGAGTGGATGGGAGTGGTTGGTGGTGATGATGATGATGGGGAAGAGTGGATGGGAGTGGTTGGTGGTGATGATGATGATGGGAAAGAGTGGATGGGAGTGGTTGGTGGTGATGATGATGATGGGGAAGAGTGGATGGGAGTGGTTGGTGGTGATGGTGATGATGGGGAAGAGAGGATGGGAGTGGTTGGTGGTGATGATGATGATGGGGAAGAGTGGATGGGAGTGGTTGGTGGTGATGATGATGATGGGGAAGAGTGGATGGAAGTGGTTGGTGGTGATGATGATGATGGGGAAGAGTGGATGGGAGTGGTTGGTGGTGATGGGGAAGAGTGGATGGGAGTGGTTGGTGATGATGGGGAAGAGTGGATTGGAGTGGTTGGGGAGTGGAAGAGAAGGAGGTGAAAGTGGTTGAAGAGAAATAGTTGAAGAGATGGTTGAGAAGTGGTGAGGGTGGAGGTTGAGATGGTGAAAAGATGAGGCTGGTAGGATCGTGAGGTTGCTGAGATGGTAAAGTAATTGTGAGAGAACGGAAGTGGAAGAGTGTAAAACAAATCCCCCCCCCCTCTCCCTCACTCACTTACCACCACCAACACTTTCACTAACCTCCATACGCCTTCCTGGTGATGATAGTGATCTTGGGGACGGTGGCTTCAGCATAGGCGTAGATCAGTTTGGCACCATGTCTGATGATGCCGTCGTGCTCCTGGTCTGTGCCTGGTGGGAGGTTGGTGGAGGGTAGTGGAGGGTGGTGGGAGGTAGTGGAGGGTGGTGGAGGGTAGTGGAGGGTGGTGGCTGGTGGGAGGTTGGTGGAGGGTGGTGGAGGGTGGTGGAAGGTGGTGGAGGGTGGTGGAGGGTGGTGGAGAGTGGTGGAGGGTGGTGGAGAGTGGTGGAGGGTGGTGGAGGATAGTGGAGGGTGGTGGAGGGTGGGAGGGAGGTGGAGGGTGTTGGAAGGTGGCTGGTGCCTGGTGGGAGGGTGGGAGGGAGATGGAGGGTGTTGGAAGGTGGCTGGTGCCTGGTGGGAGGGTGGTGGAGGGTGGGAGGTAGTGAAGGGTGGCTGGTGGGAGGGTGGTGGCTGGTGGGAGAGTGGTGGCTGGTGGGAGGGTGGTGGCTGGTGGGAGGGTGGGAGGGAGGTGGAGGGTGTTGGAAGGTGGCTGGTGCCTGGTGGGAGGGTGGTGGAGGGTGGTGGAGGGTGGGAGGTAGTGGAGGGTGGCTGGTGGGAGGGTGGTGGCTGGTGGGAGGGTGGTGGAGGGTGTAGGAAGGTAGCTGGTGCCTGGTGGGAGGGTGGTGGAGGATAGTGGAGGGTGGTGGAGAGTGGTGGAGGGTGGTGGAGGGTGGGAGGGAGGTGGAGGGTGTTGGAAGGTGGCTGGTGCCTGGTGGGAGGGTGATGGAGGGTGGTGGAGGGTGAGAGGTAGTGGAGGGTGGCTGGAAGTGGTGGGTGGTGGAGGGTGGCTGGAAGTGGTGGGTGGTGGAGGGTGGTGTGAGGAAAAGGGAGAGGGTTGTGGTGGAGTGGAGTGATTGTCTAGGAGTGAAATGGAAAAACTAAAAAATAAATAAATAAAACAATAATAATAATAATGAACAAGCATGAATAGTATAACAAAAACAAAAACAAAAACAATAATAACCTGGCAAAAAGCCAGGCACGTCTACGAAGGTGACGATGGGCACGTTGAAGGCGTCACAGAACCTCACGAAGCGTGCAGCCTTCACCGAGGCGTTGATGTCCAAGCAGCCTGTGGTCGTCGTGGTGGATGTTGTCGTCGTGGTAGTTGTTGTGGTGGTTGTTGTGTTGTGGTGGTTGTTGTGTTGTGGTGGTTGTGTTGTGGTGGTTGTTGTGTTGTAGTGGTTGTTGTCGTTGTTGTTGTTGTTTTAGTTCGTTTCGTTGTTCAGCAGTCTGGAGAGGATAAGGTTGGTGCTAACAGGTTTGGAGAGCTCCTCCTCAGCTTTCTTGAGCCTGCCTTTGTATATGCCATTCAGTCTGTCGTTACTGAAGTGGGTTTCTTGTGGTCTGTGACTTGTGACTGCTTGGCAGATCCCTGTTCTCGTTAGATCCTGGTTTAGCGGGGTTAGCTGTGCCCTGATTCCTGTAGCTGCTTCTGCGTCAGCCTCATCGTTTCCGATCAGATAGCAGTGGCTTGGCACCCAGATGAAGAGGACCTTTTTGTTCATGTTGGCACACTGTTCAGTTAGCTCTGAAATTCGATGGGAGGAGAGAGAGTTGGATGCCATTAGCGAAAGAAGCGGCTTGCAATCGCACACAATCTTTGCCATGCTCCAGTTCTCTCTCTCACTCAACCATTTCAGAGCCTCTTCAACCGCAATTCTTTCAGAGTCCATTGGGTTACTCTTGTGTCCTGTGGGCTTGTTCCAGTTAGCTACTTTCTGATCCCCTTGGTACACCACCACCGCAGCACCACCAAGCTTTGCCACTCCTTGCACCGAGCCGTCAGTGTAGATGGTAAAGTCAGCTTCGCCTTCCTGGGTGATGGCATCTTTAGCTGCTTCCAGTTGCATGAGATCAGGGTCGTGCTTACTGGATTTGGAGTAGCTGATGTTGAGAGGGAAGTTGAACCAAGGCGGCTTTGGCTCGTATACCGCTTCGTGCAGTGGGTCTTCTGGGAGAAGTGCCTTTGCTTGGTGAAGGAATTTGGCCCTCCAGCTGTTTTGTTTCAGCTTCTTGGGGACATGTTTCTCTGCAAGTGACTTCCTCCAGTCTTCCTGCTTGTAGCTCACCCATTTAACAGCTCTTTTGAGGAAAGCTTGTTCAAACCTCGTCTCCATGTTGGCGAGGTCTGCTTCAACGAGGACAGCTTCAGAGGGCGTTGTTGCTGTAAGACAGATGAGGATTTTGGGCCCTTTCAATCTTGGTGATGTGGGTTTTTGAAGTCCAAGGTGTCCATGCAGGGCTGGCGTATTCCATTATGCTCCTTTGCAGTGCACAATATACACTTCTTAGCCCAGTTCTCTTCCATCCCCACTCCGTTCCTCCGAGGTTGCGGATGATATTGTCCCGTTTCCTTACCTTGTCCACTATCATGTCTGTGTGATGGCCAAAGTGCAGGAGTCTGTCGTATTTGACTCCAAGAAAGGTCGGGTTCGGTTCGAACGGAGTGGGATGTTGTGGATGGTGAGCGACGGTTGCCAATTGTGTTCGGAGATTGCTGTGGACAAGAAGCTGCTCGAGCACTTGTTGTAGTTTAGGGCGAGGCGGTTTACAGAACTCCAATCCTGAACTTTGTTGATTTCGATTTGGAGTTCTGCCTGGATCTTCAGCTTGTCGTTACCCGTGCGTGCAATTGCTAAGTCGGCAGCAAAGGCACACACCGTCGAATCTTCCATAAACTTGCTGAGGAGGTCGTTTATGTAGATGACGAAGAGTATGGGCGACAATACTGCTCCTTGAGGTAGTCCAGCCCTGAATACTCTTGGCTTGCTGATGGTTTCATTTTCCTGGTCCTGGCTCGACGGTTGACAAACCACCCTTTGATGTAGGCAATGAAGCGAGGAGGGATGCCGATGTCAACCATTTTGTTGAGCAGTCGTTCTCTCCACACTGTGTCGAAGGCTCGGGTGTAGTCGTACTGGGTGAGAATGGTGCGTTGCGACGGTTTTGTCTGGAACCCATCACTGACTGTTTGCGTGAGACGTAGGCATTGTTCCGTTGTGTCTCTCTCTGACCTGAACCCTGACTGGTTGTCTTTCAGTATCTGCTTCTTTTCCAGCCACTACATCATCCTTGCTTTTATCATCTTTTCCAGGAGCTTCCCCACAACCGAGGTAAGGCTGATCTGGCGGTAGCTTGACACATAAGCAGGGTTTTTGCCACGTTTCAAGATCGGGATGATGATGGCATCCCGCCATTGCTGAGGGCACCCGCTGCGATTCAAGCAGATGTTAAATAGTGTCAGCAGGTGTTGTTGTGCACTGCTTGGTAGGTGTTTTAACATGTCGCTGCTGATGTTGTCAGGTCCAGAGGCTTAGCCTGCGGAGATGGAGTGGATTCCTTGCTGGAGCTCAGACATCGTAAATGCCTTCTCGATCTCTTGCTCGGGGATCAAGCGGGTGTGACTGAGATTCCGATTGATGGAGACCTTAGTTTTCCGATGCTCCTTATCACTCTTGACTTGGCTGATGCTTGCGTATTCCTGAATGAATGCGTTCGCACGCGCTTTGCTTGTGATGCAAATGCGGCCTTTGTAAGTGATGGACTTGTATACGGATGTGCTAGGGTCTCCTCTCAAGTTCTTGATCAGCCGCCACGCCTGCTCAGGGTCTCTAGATTTTTCAATCTTGGCAAGCTTAGATCTCCAGATGCGCCCTTTTGCTTCAAGTATGAGCACCTTGAGCCGATCGTCTGCTTCTTTCCACTTGTGTCTGTCAGGATCATGTGACCTTGCCCAGTTTCTGACCCTGATGGCTTCTTCTATTTGGGCCGTCATCCAGGGGATGAAGCTTTGCCTTCTTTTCTTCTTAGGAATGAAGGTTTCAGCCGATTCCAGGACGATGCTGCACCATTCGTTGTAGAAGAGCATCATCGGTTGGTTCGTGTCCACTCCTGACATTGCATCATCAACTGAGTTGGAGAAGCCATTCCAATCAGCCTTGGAGTAGTTGAACTTCCACTCGCTGACGGGTTATCCGGCTGGACATCTGTCGAACCAACGGATGATGATCGGGATGTGGTCTGACGAGAGGGCATTGTCGGTGCTCCATTTGATCTGGTGGGCTTTGCTGCTGTGGCAGATGGTGACGTCAGGTGTTGAGGGTTTGGTGCTGCTCCTCGAGAACCTCGTCGGTGCACCGTCGTTGACCACGAGAAGCTTGTTGTTGTCAACCCATTCCTGGAGCAATGTGCCTCTGACATCAGCTGGCGATACGGGGTCCCACAGTGGGTTGTGAGCGTTGAAGTCGCCTGCGATGATGCCTTCTTGAGGTACTGGCATAAGATGAAACGCCGGCTTCTGATCGCGATGGTCATCTGCTGTTTTTCTGGTTGGTGGGCAGTAGATGTTTGTGAAGCAGATCTCTTTGTCTCCGTTGAGGACAACTACGCTGAGGAGTTCGATTGTGGATGCGGACAGTTCGGCTGTGCGGTGATACGGGATTCCTTTTCTTATTAGGGTAATCAGCGCTCCACCGCGTGTCTCGTAGCCTTGTCTCGCATGCTGTCGATCAAGCCTCTCGATGTTGTATTCGTAAAAGATCGGCGTTCGGTCTTTTGGCAGGAGTTTGGTCTCTTGAAGCAGAACGATGTCGGGGGCTTTGCGATGCAGCCATTCTTCGAGCTCGTCTTTTTTGCTCCATATGCCGTCGCAGTTCCACTGGATCACCAACACTGTGTCTTTTGTTGTTTTGATCACAGGTTGCTTGATTGAGCCTTCGTGCTTCTGCAGCTGGATTGGAGTAGTCGCTTGATTTGCTCGATCGTCGCATCTCTGGCAGCTCCATGTCCCTTTGAGGCGCATGTCTTCGAGTGTTGGCCTTGGTTGTGTTGCACACTTGAAGTGGTGCGTCTTTTTGCACACGGCACATAGGAGGGGCATCTTGCTTGCTCTAACAGTTTTCCCGCAACTTGGGCATGGCTGTTGTGCGTGTGTTGAGTTGGTGGGTTGGGCTGCTGCGTAGGATGCGCCACTTGCGATGTGTCGGAGGGGTCAGCCTGCTGGGTTGAAGTGCATCTGTCGCAGCTCCAGTTTGTTGGAGTTTGTTGCCTGCTTAGTCCTGAGCATTTTTTGTGGAAATTGCCCTTGCACTGCACGCATTGGATTGGTAAGGTGCCTCTCCTGATGGTGTTGCCACAGTGTGAGCATTACAGATGTGGTTGGTTCAACAAAGGGCTTGTGATGTTTGTTGACGTTTGGGAGTTGCTGACGCTCTGGGTCTGGTCATTGCATTTGGGGCATTTCCATTGTTGAGAGAGGGCAACTTGGTTTCGTGATAGGTGTGAGCAGGTAGCATGTGCTGGATGATGGAAAACTGAGCACAGTATTGGTCGTGTGTTGACTCGGATGGTTTTACCGCGCACAGAGCATTTAGTGTTGTTGTTGATATTGGGTCCAGGATTGGACTCAATGTCTCCGGCCTGTTGTAACATAGACAGTAGTGCGGCCAGTGCCATTACTGTCTTTAGAGAAAAAACCTGGTTTGGGTTGGCAAGGGGGCCGAAGGTACCCACATTTGAGACGCGAGCGCCCCCCACCGCACCGCGTGGAGATTGTGGGTATGCGGCAGGGTTGTTGTCGTCGCAGTGGTTGTTGTGTTGAAGTGGGGGTTGGTGTGTTGTGGCGGGAGGGAGAAATGTTGCTGGGGTTAGTGTAGTGTTGTTGTGTTGATGTGTGTAGTAGTGGTGTTGAGTGTTGTTGGTGCAGCTGCAACAACAATCCCAACAACAACCACAAATACAAAATCGAATTTCTTGAAAAATTTCAATGGAAGGGCTTTTGATTCAATAACTTCAGCATTGTGCTCACGCAATTCTGCAACGCTGAAAAACACACTCGCACATCCAAACACACACACACTCACACATCCAAACACACACACACTAACACATCCAAACACACATACACTCACACATACAAACACACACACACTCACACATCCAAACACACACACACACACACCTCATAGCAAAACGTCACACACTTTGACGCGTTTGTTAACTTTCCATATTTTAAGTCACCGAATCCACTTTAATCCTGTTTCTTTTGATTAAACTCAGATCTTTTTTGACGGGCATTGTTGCTAAAAGAACACAAAAGAACGCCACTTCAGCCTTTTCTGCGTCACTTTCAACTTCGTATTTAATAGTTTATTGGATAACCTTTAATCTAAAAGAAATTTGGAAAAGTTTTTTTTTTTCAAAAAATAAAATTAGAATTTTTTTCTTTTTTGGATTTTGTGTTTGTGAAATTTGTACTAACGGTTTGGAAAAGTCTGATTGAAAAATAGAATTTGGTTTATTACGTTCAAACACGTTATGACATTTATTTTTTTCATACAAAAATAAATGTTGGGAAAAAATAAATCTTTTTTCAATCAAATTTAAATCTCCAATCAGGATTATTTTTCACAATTCAGCATCGTTTTCCACCAACACCATCTCACTTTTTCACCATCCACCGACTACCCCATCCAATCTTTCCATTTATCTCTGTCGTAAAGATAAAACAATAAACCCACTTGAAAATAACAGTTCCAAAAACCAGCACAAAAAACAAATGATCGATAAAAAATCAATGAAACTGTTTCTAATCTTTGGTACCGATTGATTTTAAGAACGCATTAAACTTCCGGTTGGTTGCCATGGTAGTGACGTGTCAACAATCAATTCAATGACGATTTAGATATAAAGGGGTAAAGATATTTGAATAAAAACATATATACTTCCCCAAAACATGACCACACTATTTTTATCATTACCACGTCATCATTATCTTCATTACGCCACAGTTATCCTCATTAATATAATCATTCTACTATTGCAAATATGATAAGCATAGTCAATGTATCGCATCGTATAGAAGTGCATCGATGTTCAATTGAAAGACAGTGGCATTCTAAGAAATGATCCTGAATGATTGTATTTTCGAATATTTGTTTGTTTGATATTTGCTGTGTGTGAATTGATAAAATACCTTTCATAGTTGTATAGAAAGGTTGAAAAAGTTTTGAACAAATGTTAGATGAAGAAATAATGGTTTGTTATAGAAGGCCTACTTAGAATAGTGAAAAATCGGAAAAAAATATAGGAAAACTTGAAGCAGATACAAAAAACTTCAAAGATTAGCTTTCTCACGCCTCTTCTCCATCCCAACAAGCACCACTCTCCAACTGCATCCTTAAAATAAATGCTAATTTTTTAATTGACAAACTGTATATTATTCAAACAATGATTTAAAACTTGGAAAAAATTAAGAACACATTATAAAAGAAAAACTACACAATAAAAACGAGGAAAAAAACTTCGTAAATAAAAAACAGAAAGTACATAAAAGCACTGGAACAATCACAACTCTTCACCACGGCGACACCTCCACTGGCGTTTTGAACGCTTAGTTCTTTATATGAACGGCCTGCGGAGTCTTGACGCTTATTCTTAACGATATGACTGCTGTGTCAAGACTCATAATTCGATTTCGCGAGCCGTCTGCCCGTCACTTTAATTGATACGTGAGTTTGCAACACGTGCATACGAACACACATACACACATATATACACACACACACACACACACACACACACACACACACACACACACACACACACACACACACACACACACACACACACACACACACACACACACACACACACACACACACACACACACACACACACACACACACACACACACACACACACACACACACACACACACACACACTCACACACACACACACACACACACATACACACACACACTCACACACACACACAAACACACACACACACACAAACACACACACACACAAATACACACACACAGACACACACACAAACACACATACACCCACAAAAATACACACAATCCCACATTGAAATACAAACACATACACACACACATACACACACAATTGGAAAAAAATGAATAATGGAAAAACGAACAAGAATTGAAGGACAGGCGTAATGAAAAATATTAGTAAGAAATGGTGGAAGATGAAAACGATTCACGAGGGAAAGGATGGTACATTTAATAGTGATAATGATGCTTGTGATAATCGAAAGGAGAAAAAAGTATGAACATAATTTATTTAAAATATGGGGTAGTAAAAAATGAAATATTTTAAAGGTAAAAATTAAAAAGAGGAAAAAGTGTAATGGTAAAAGGAAAGTTAGAGGCATGGAAGGATGAAAATCTGAATATTAAAAATGATGATGTCATGGAAAAAATAATGGGTATGATGAAGGAAATAGTGTGGTGATGGGAAAGGAAGGAGGGATAAGAGTAGGGTGTGAGAGAAAAAGTCCGAGTGTGAAGGTTGGACGGTGTATTAGTCTTTGACGCCAGGCATCACTCATCGTTAGAGAAACTTCTTGGTTCTTATTTGGTCTTTCCGCGTTTCATTTTGTGAAATCACTGACGATGGTGTCTTTGAATGTTGTTATTGCTGATCTTTGGTTAGCGGCTGCCATTTTGGCAGCCGCTCAAATAAATTTGTGGAATAAACGGTTTTGGGTATAATATATTAAAATTTTAGAATCTAAAGTCTAAATAAAAATTAAATTTAATTAATTAGAATGTTTTTAGTGCAAATGTTGGTTGTTTTAAATCTGTCGAGAATGGCCGCAGCAGACCAAGATGGCCGCAGGGAATCAAAGCGCTCAAGGAGAAAGGATAAAGGAGAAAGCTTTCCATAGCAGCAGCAGTACCAGCGTTGGCAAAGACTTCTCCTTCACCCTCTTTCGCAGCCTCGGCACCAGTGGCAAGACAGAAAATTGAGAAGAATGATGATTGTGTTTTGAGGATGATGTGGTAATGATTGTGCTGTGGTATGAGTGTTGGTATTGTGGTGATGAAAGAATTTTTTATTTATGGTGATAGTGATTTTTTGGCGGTGATTGTCATGGTGGGGTGGGTGAGGTTGGATTATTGAGGTTGATTGTGTGTTTATATATATATTTTAATTTATATATATACATATATTGGTAATGGTCTAAAAACCGTTTTATTTAACAAATTTATTTGAAGAGCGCCTTTGTTCACTTAGTAAAGGGCGCTATACAAATCATTAGTGATTGATTGATTGATTGCGAGAGTGCTGAGAGGGAATGGTTTTGGATGTGGTAGTGGCTGTGGTGAAACGAGTTGTGATGACAGTTCAACGAGTTAAGATGTTTTTAAATGTATTATTTCATTTTTAAAGGCATTGTTTTGTAAATAATTTTTTTTATAAATATTTTTTTCATAAATATTTTTTTTGATGAGTAAACAATTTTTATAATTTAATTTAAATATATATATCTATTTATCCTTTTTCAAAATTAAATTAACTAAATTAAAGTTTTATCATCTAAAATTTAAAGCTGAAAATCATTTATGAAATCATTTTTCAAACGTATATTTAATTTTATTTATTCAATATTTATTTCGCATTTATATATCAATTCTCCAGCCAAGCATCATCCTTCAATCAGAATCGTCGCATATAAATGCCTTGGTGTTATTTATCAGCAGGACTGTCAGAGAAATAATTATAAAACTATGCAATTTACCCATTTATGTTTTCATGATTTTTGTTAAATAATGACTTGATCAATTTTTGTTTTATTCTGGATTAATTCAAATACTTACATTTTATTTATAAACTTATATAAAATAATTTAACCGATTAAGTCATGCTGAATTAAATGATTTAAATTACTTTGATAAAAAAAATATTTAAATTGTGATTAAGATAGCTTTGAAGTGAGCATTAAGAAAGTGAAAATTGAAAGATGGCCGATACAGCTGGGATTTGGTGATTGGACAAACATGCTGATGAAGAAGATGTGGATGATGATGATAATGATGATGATGCTGATGATGATGAAGATGATGATGATGATGAAGATGATGATGAAGAGGATTGTAGGGTTGCTGGTGATAATGAGATTAATTATGATGATAGAGAAAATGATGGAAATGAAAATGATGTTAATAATAATGACGGAGAGTTTTGATAATAGGAAATAAATTGATAATGAGAATTAAGTTATTTGTAAGATGAGAATTAGCTTTTTCATTGTTGGCAGGATGGATGGATGATTTTAATGGCCACAAAGCTAGAATGAAACCTACAAACACTTAAGCTGCGCCAGAATTCAATCTCTTATCGATCTCACACGTGATCAATCTTCCTAGAATGGTGCTCATAATGGTGATATTTACGGGGTCGATGATGATGATGCTCAACATTTTTTTAATTTTCAGAATGGTGATGGTTTGATGTTGATGTTTAGTAGGTTGATAACCCAAGTAATAAAGTATTGAAGCTCTAAATACTTGAAGATATTTCAAAGAAGAGTAGTTTTTACGAATTAATTATCTACCCAGAACAAATAACTGCCATATCAAGTCATCTCGGAATCAAGATATACCTATTTTATCGCTAAAAAAGAATAATTGAAACATTTATAGACGTATTTAACTTATTTTTTGTTCTCTGGGTGTTTGTGTGTTTGTGTACATGTGGTTTTGTTTGCGTGATTGTTTTTGTCCATGCACCTAGTGATATATTGGATTTTTTTTTCTATAAATTGATTAAATTTCAGAATGAATCAAACAAAACAAAAAGTTTTTCATTTCATGCAAGCGAATCTCTTTCTCATTTTGTTTCAAAGTTAATTTGCTTTTTATTGGATAAACTTAATTTTAGCAAATTGATAAAAACTGCGCTTTTAAAATAAACGTTTTGAAACGAAATCTTTTTTTGAATTCTTTCCTTTGATTCAATCAAAAGTTAATTCAATAAGTTTTTTATATTATTTTTTTCAAATATAAAATGTTGATTTATAAATTTTTTTTTCAAAATTGCTTTTTTGATAATAAAAATTCACTTTGAGTAATCAAGAAATGGCAAAGAGGTCTTCAGAGGAACGTTAATGTTGAATGCGGGTGTGTGGTATTATTGCAACGCATCTGTCGAGCATCCTCAGCATTAAGGCACTACCATTACAAATAATACGCTCAATAACACCGTTTTGTATGTCTAATAAATTAATTTACGTTTGGAAAATAGATATGTTTGTTCTATAGAAAGTACGATACACCTTTGTGAATAAATTTATTTAGTAAAACTTCTACCAATGATTTTTGAAATCTTTTGAATTTGAAGAAAGAGCGCTATAAAAATCTATTTGATTGATTGATTGTGTCAAATATCTTCAGGGTTTACTTTATTTCAATGACTTAAATTTTAGAACCGAATACTTTTGACCCAAAACTATCAACCATCTACCCAGCCATCCACCTCTCCCTCCATTCACCCACCCATTCATCTACTGTTCTGGTCATTGACAGTTTCCCTTCTTTCCACCCACCTGTCCTTCCCTTTTTTTATAGTTTTCTAAAAGTGAATTTAGATAATAGCAGGGATGGGCGCATATTATTTCAATCGCGTCGTCGTCATTATAATATTGCTTCTTCGCAGTTTATGCCACCATTAAGTTATATAGCCTGGACTTCGTTGTCTGCTTCATCATTTTCCCATCCCACATCTTCAATGAAAACTATTTCATTACATAAAAACAAATTTAATTAGCTTGGTAAGCCGATTGCAAAAAATAAAATACCTATTAAATGTTGCCATGATTATAAAAAATATTTTTTGTTTTTTGAATTTTTTTATATTGAGAAAAGAAAAGTGTTATCAAAATTCTGTCAAATTATTAATATTTTATCGAATTCTGTTTGCGAAGCTCCAGCAGTGTTTATTTTGCTTTCAAATCAAGGCGATAACGATTCTTAACGTTCGAAATGCTAAATATACATTTGTATATGCGCAGAAATATATAGTTGAAATTTGATACAAATAAAATAATTTTTATTATAGAATATTATGAGAGTGGAATAATTGAAACATTTGGATGAGCTACGAAATTAAACGATGAAAAATATATTAAGAAATAAAAAGAATTTAGACAAATATTTTTTTTACAAAATTGAAAGCTATTTTTCTATTGGTAGAGCTGGGCTTTTTGAGTAAATACTTCTCGATCATTATCATAACTTCATTTCCTGTTTCATTTTTCGTTTGAAATAATAATTTCGATCAAATGTCGAGCTGGAATTAGCATTTCAAAGAGTATTAAAACACGCTCGCACCCACAAACACACCCACACACACACACCGACAAACACACAGACACCGACACACACCGACAAACACACACACAGACACACATAGAAAAATATACCGAGACACAAACACAGACGCACACACAGATGAATAAGGACTCACTAAAGATAACCTCTTAAAGGGGATATTAAATTTTTCTTTCATTGTGTCGACATTTTTCAAATAAAGTTCATAAGCATTAAAGAATTGCCACCCTGGAATTTGAACGTATCCGTTTGCATTTACTTTCAATAAAGCTAATTTACTTTCGAGAAGAATTTTTTATTTTTTTATGTGTTTTGTTTTATTTTCTGAATCAATCATAAAACGTTTTTTTCACACTCTCTCCATTATTTCTCATCTTGTTTTCAACTACCCTTCCATCACATCAACACACCAACCAACCCACCCACCCACTCCTTACACCTACCTAACCCACCAATGCACTCACTCCATCCTTCCACCTACCTAACACACGAATTACTCACTCCCTCCTTCCACCCATACGTCACTTGCATCAGCCCATCATGACTTCACATAGACTGGCGCTTTAAAATTGCATGCTTTTTACTCGCCTGTTGTTCAATTGAATATAATCATTCAACGCTTCAGTCAATATCAATGAATCTATCTAATCACGACAGTATTTATAAGAAACAAATTAGTTTTCGGAACTTCAATTTGAATTTTCAAAATGTTAATCAAGTTTTTATCAATTTTTATTTTTATTTTGTTTCTTAAAAAACATAAAAATATGGAAAAACAACAAATCAGATAAGAAAATATATGTTAAAATATTTAATAAATTCATAATGAAAGTTTTAAAATAAAAATGAAAGAATAAAAAAAAAGCTTTTCTGAGATGCAAAATAGGATGTAGTGATGACAAAATGTTACAGATGCCATAGCACAGTCAATTATAAATAACTAGTTCTAAAATTTATGTATCACTTGCATCTGTTTTGTTTGTATGTTAGTTGTTATTTTATTATGTTTTTATAAATGTGGTTTTGTTTTTCTTGATAGCTATGAGTTGTTATATAATTTGTAAAAGTATTTATTTCTTGTTTTACATATTTTCAGATATATATATGTAATTTCAGGAAAATAATATTCCTTTTAAATGATTTATAACATTGTTAAAGTATTTGAATAACGAAAGTTATTACATAAAAAATGCAAAGTTAAAGCAATCTCACATGCAAAACTTGAACAGCATACATTTAAACTCATACACATAAATGAGAAAACAGTTAATAAAAAAATACTTTTAGATTAATACAGAAACTCTTATAGATACACAGAGAATAAAAATTGTAAATAAAAAAAAACAAAATTGAACATACTAAACACACTTAAACATACTCACAAAAACAATGAAACGAAAAAAAATACAACGAAGCCAACAGGGAGACAGACACAGGGATAAGGATGAAGCTCAAAACTCATGCATTTTAACGACCCGACATAGCTGCAAAACAAATATTTTATTGACCAGCGGACTTTTTAATCCTTACATATAAATTGAACATTACTTATGATATCCATAAACTCAAAAGCTTCTATTTTTGTATATTTATTGTTCCATTTTAACAACTTTTTAGAGTTTCATTTCAATAGATTTTTATCGTAATACCTTATTCTGATTTTGCGAAAATAGTGAAGTATTATTTTTTAAATACATTTATTAAATTCCTAACCTTTAAAATCAACTTACTTTATTCCAATCTTCAGAGCTTTTCATGAAATAACCAGCATCATATTTCATAAATTTTAAAGTATGTATTCTAGTTTAAATGGTTTTTAAAATATTCATAGACTGAATAAAAAATTCATAGACTGAATAAAAAATTCATAGATTGAAAAAAAAATCATAGATTGAAAAAAAAATTCATAAATTGAAAAAAAAATTCATAGATTGAAAAAAAAATTAATAGATTGAAAAAAAAATTAATAGATTGAACAAAAATTAATAGATTGAAAAAAAAATTCATAGATTTTAAAAATAAATGCTAATTATTTAAAAATAAAATTTATATGAAATTTAATTATTCAATCCTTTCACTAGCCTCATTCATTAAAAAACTATTGAATATTACTTTTCTTCTAATTGTTAAACTTTTGATTAGTTTAAACCCCCATTAAATTCCATCAAGGATCTTTAACCCGATTTTTTTCAATGCGTTTTTTATATTTCAACCCTTTTCAGCTTGCCGCCACTCTATCACCTCCAGGTTTCTGCATCAAAAAACGAATCTGCATTTGTCAATACAGCTTGTGTTTTTTGACCCCCGTCTCAAAAATCGTCCATGCCTACACAATGCTTGGAAAAAATTTAAATTATACTACGGTGTTAGCAAAAACGTGGCTCTTAAAACATTTTTTCCCATTTTTCGAAGTATTTGTTAAGACTTTTTGCGGAATTTATTCTGCTATGGATTAGAGATTTTCAAGTTTTGAATATTAAAATCGTTATATTTTTTAGAAATTGTATGTGCTTTAAAAATAATTTTGTTCATTTTGCACTTTTTAAAGATTGGTTTTATATTGCTTGAAGCAATTTGAGTTCACTCCGATAAATTAAGAACTAGGTGGACATCCTGCTGCATTAGCAGTTTGCGCTGATAAAAACTGACTTTCAAATTAAATTTCGTTCTAACAAAATTGTGTACTAAGCAAAATAAAAAAAATTAAAGTTCAAAAAGCGATAAATAAAAATGCGTTTAACGATTCCGACAAAAAGGCATTTAAACTCATTGGAAGCTTTTTGAATTATGACTGGCTTAAACTCGCGAAAGGGTTATTGAAAGAACACATAAAGCTGTCATGCCTTTAATACATTCAGATTAGACCTTATATATACCACTTGAGTTCAATATGTAGATGATGGGGTGACGCTTTTGATAAAGTTTAAGATGATTTTAAGTTCAATTCCAAGCACAATACTTTCAGATTTAACCACGTTAATACTCCATAAACAACGCTAAGCACTTTAAAAATCAGAAAAATTCGCTATTCAGTCCAATCGGTTTGGCAAAATAATCAGAAACAACATAAAATAATAAGTTTTTTATTTTAAATTTAAAGTTTCCATTTTGCAGTTGTCTCGCCTTTTGTCGCTTTTTGTTGTTTACGGTGACCAATAAAAGGTTATCAAGAATTTAGCGCTTCATAAATAGACGAAGTTTTCTGGCTCTAAAGCAAAATGTAAGAAAAATATAGCCTAGTTCTTTTGTCGTTTTAGGCTTATGTTTGAGTCCCTTTGAATGTATGCTTGTAATGTTTTGTATTTTTTATTTTGTTTGTATGTCTGAGGCCTATTGAGTGTGCCAGTTTGTTTGTGTCTCTAATGATATCGGCGTGCTTTGCCAACTCTCGATTGGTTTATATATTCGAATTTTTCTGTCTTTTGCTGCTCTTTGAAACGTTTTGAAGAATTTTGAAGAATTCAATGCGTGGGCATGCAGACAAATTTGGCTTGATTTTATACGTGGAAACTTGATGCATTAAAATGCAAAAACATTTTGTTTTACATTGCCTTTAAGCAACATTCCTAGATATAGGAATGGGAAAGAGTTGTTGGAAATGTTGAAAAAATAATACCTGTTATATTACTGGTTAAAAATTTAAATACATATTTGTTCATGAATCTAAATTGAAAATATGATCTAGTAGTGATCATTATTAAAATATTTATAACATTCACATCAGCATGATACATAGTTGAAGTCAAACTTGATTATTAGGCGACTTGGCGATTGGAATTGTATACAAATGATGGGCTGGGCTACTTCTGAAGCAATATAAGCCCTTTATTCTAAATAATTATAAAAGAATATAAAGGATAATAACTAATTAATAAAATAAAAATTCTATTAAAAATAATTTAACAGAAGTTTGAGTTCAAAATTTTTAAAAAATGGAAAAAAGCATAAAAAGCAAAAAATAAAAATTATAATTAACAGAAAATCCCTTGTCATAAAAATGGAAGATAGTAATTCTATTAGTATATGTAATAAAGACAGAATATGAAAAAATGGATAAATGTATAAAACATTTTATGCAAAACAAAAATATTTAATTAATAATTTATATTTATAAAAACTAAATATTATTTCAAAAAAGAAAAATGTCTGAATGAGAGAATTAATGGAAGATTGAACTAGATAAAAAAATATTTAAAAAACAAATTAATGAAATAAAAAACTAAATAAACTGAATGGAAAGATGAATGGATGAGTTAAATAAATCAGAAAATAATTTCGCATCAGCACGCTAGACTCGAGTAATTCAGGCAGAAACTATTACAGTGTTTTAAGCTTACAAGCGATTTATGGCAAAAGAACACTGAACGAATGTAAATGAAAAATACAACTAAAAAAACACTACAACAAGCATTATAATAAAAAAGGAGCAATAAGAACAGTGTCAAATCTATATAAAAAAACTTTTAAACCATTAAAACAGAGCAAAATTCAACTACAACTAAACTCTCACGGCTTTTACAGTTACGACTATTTTACGGAAATTTTCAACCAAATTCATATTTTTACTTTGATTTTTACTTTTTCTCCCAAACCTCTAAAAATAAATTAAATGGAAATTAAGTTAAAATGAAAAAAAAATCATAAATAAAAAGAAGAAAAAAGAAAGGCACTGAACATGACTTGAAAAATGTCTAAAATAATAAAACAGTAAAATGACTGAGAAAAATAAAATACATTAAAATGATTGAAATTTATGAAAAACTTACATTAAAAAAGATTTCAAACAAATTTACAAATACACATGACGTAAATTCAACGACATCAAAAGGTAGAAAAAACGTATCCTAAAAAATACAAAACAATGCCCTGCCCATAGGCACTGTTTACTTTTCATAACAAAGATCATGGAATCATGCCATGTTTATCTATCTATATTATCGTCTACGTCTTTTTGGGTGATTCTTTTAACGAGTCCAGGATTGATGGATGGATGGATTGATAGATGGATGGATAGATGGATGAATGGATTGGTGGTTGATGAAAAAAACGGTGACAGTTTGAAAAATGAATGAGTTAAAGGAGGGATTATTTGATGGATTGATTGAGCAGATGTTTAGCCAATATTGTACATATGAATAATTAGAATGAAAATTGAAAGAAGAAAAATTAAGCTGAAAATCATCAGCGTTGCCATCTTCCATCATCAACCTTTCACTTCTCCCTTATGTCACACCATCTCCGCTTGTACCAACATACACAAATGGACACACAAAGAAACTTGAAAGTATATATATCTTTATTAATCTAAAAATAAATATATATGTATGTATTTAGTTCCATTTCATCCATTAAAATTTTTTTTTGACTATTTTAATTTATTTAATATTAGTTTAAATATCTACATATTAACTTTTAAAAAATAAATTAAAAATTATTTTCATAGACCAAAAAATTTATATTAAAACTGAAATGTATGCAAATCAAAGAGTCTGCATAGAAACAATAGAAGGATTTGAATGAGGATTGTACCAAATTGAAAGAATGGTGGGCAGGAAAGGAAGTGAATGGTGGTAAGAAGAAAAAACTATAAAAAGTCTAAAGGTAATTGTAATGGGAATATTGAAAAGTTTGTTGGAGTGTTGTTTTGAATAGGCAATAAAAAGTTTTCTATGTCTTTTGTTGGAAAATAGATTTGAATAACAATTTAGGACTCTCTTTCACTTGTGCTGGATTCTCACTATAATAAAATATTCTAAAATTCATAGTTTTAAAAAAATAAAAATGGGCAACAAAAAACACAACGGAAGAAAAACTTGGAAGATCATAGATTAACGATTAGATTCAGAATACTGCCACCATAACAATGAAAGTTATTTTTCATTAAAAGCCGAGCGATAATAAACACTATCTGTGTCACTCAAGGATGTGTTGAATTTAAATAAATTCATAATTTACTTTGTGCAGGTTAATGTCAACTCACGTTTAATATTAAACTTTGAAAAAATAAGTTTTCTATTCCATTAAAAAGCTTTTTTGAAAAAAGCTTGCATTTCAGTCATACAATTTTATTCCCCTTGTGACTGATAAAGGTATACATTAGACTAAATCAAAGTTTTCGGACATATAAAAAATAGAATTTAATATCACTAAAACGACCGATGGAATTTATTAGTCGGAGGTCGATCAGGAAAATGACTCAACACCAAACGCACTAAATGACTAAACGGCTAGGCAATAAAATTTTGAATTCTATTTGCTATTAATCCTTATTCGACCACTACTACCGCTAATACTACAACTATCACTACAAAATTTAGTAAAAATATATATACAGTATAAGTTGTACTACATCTATTTTAACACAAGAATACTTCACTAAAGACAGAATCTTTAAAGTGCCAAGCCACACTCACCCACAACATGGAGCATCCCACGCCATTCGGCATGCACACCCCAAAATGGCATTAAATCACAGGAAATTGAAAAATAATAAAAATGATAAATGAAATGTGAATTTCTGTGGAGTGGAGGCTAGATTGATGCATATTAATTTTCCGACAATCAGATCAAAGACCATCACAGGAGTCAGGCTAATTTATTGTTTCTGTACGTGATGTCCGTCCAGCGTTGGCGTATTTTGAAATTGATGAATTCATGCATTGCTTCGTGTTTTGTTTGCTTTGTACTTTTTAAATCAAGTTTTTCTTGATTTTTATGTGCCTTTTTGTGTCTCTTATGATGACATGTTCTAAAGTATAAAAAAATACTTTGGAATATGTCTTCGAATGTATATGCAGCTTGAAAAGGTTTCATTTATAAAAGTTTTGTGACAGTTTTTAGAAGTCATAAAGTTGATCGTGTTATGACAGATATTGAAAAAATTGCAATTATTCATTCATTGGCGTACAGGCATACATAAGTATTCAGAAGTATGAAAACTTCCATTGCAAGAAAATACGCATGTAAAAATTATTCATTTTTACACACACACACACACACACACACACATACACCCACAAAGACACACACACATAAAAGATCAGTGGAGCACCCTTAACCCCACTTCCTACCACCCATCCACATTAAAGCTGCAATGCTTCTCATCGAATGGTGTTATTGTCGCAGGATAGCGTAGCCGCGCGGTTGATGTTATCCTGCGTCCAGATTTTAGCGAGATACTTTTAACAATCTTTTTTTCTTATTTATTAATGTTTTGTGAATTTTGGTAAAATAAAAAAAATAAATTTATTATTTTTAAAATATTTTTTTATGAATCTTAATAATCATTGAATTTTCGTAAACTAAACTTAACCTTAACCTAACACTAAATAAATAAAATATTTATAATAATTAATTTATCAAAAATTACTCTAATAATTGAATTTATATTTTATTTATATTTTAATAATCTAATTTTTTGTTATTTTACTCATTATAAATATAATTAATAAATAAATAATTTAAAAAACGAGTTACATTTTTTTAAAACATGAGTTAAATCCTTTAAAACATAAATTAAATCCTTTAAAACATGAATTAAATCCTTTAAAACATGAATTAAATCCTTTAAAACATGAATTAAATCCTTTAAAACATGAATTAAATCCTTTAAAACATGAATTAAATCCTTTAAAACATGAATTAAATCCTTTAAAACATGAATTAACCCATTAACGCATGACTCAAAGGAATTAATTAATTTTTTAACATTTTATTGAAAACCCGATTCTAACAAATAAAATCAAAAAATTAGTCTGAAATATTTTATACAAAAAAAGTTATGATGAAAATAAAAAATGTCCTTAAAAAAGGACGCTATGCATTGCTACCGACGGTAATCACGATTCGTGGTAGATGCTGAAGCACTCCAAATGTAAAGCTACATTACATTTAAGGCATTTCTTTTGCACTTTCTTTCCACATTGCTTGAATCTTTTTTGCCCATCTCCAATTTGACTAATAAAATGATCTTATTAGTTTGGATACCACCGATCCACCAAGGCCTAAATCGCTGTTGCAATCTTCCGATGCTCCTTGATATGGGTTTACCAAATAACCAAGCCTATTATTTAGACGCCAAACTGTATTCCCAAACCTTATAGGTTTCCCTCTGATAAGTTCTTTTGATGAATGCCTCCCATAATATGACACGATTGATTCATCAATTGCCAAATGACATTCTTTGGGCTAAAATTTGTAAAATCTGTCATTCATAGCATCAAATAATGGACGCACTTTGGCCATTCTGTCTAATTTATTAATTTTCTCATTGTCATTGCAATGAAAATATCTTAATAATTATTCAAATCTGTTGACAGTTATAGCATTGCTTACAGCTAGATTGTGTCCATGGTCGCTTTGTTCGCAATACATCCTGCGGTTTGCCATAGGAACATAGTCTCTTGATTTTGAGGGTAGAGCGCTATAGAAATTTATTTGATTGATTGCCTGAAAGAATGAGTATAGGCTATAATTATGCTTTCAGGTTTGCTCCTTTAGCAAACCGCAGGATTTACTGCGAACAAAGCGACCATGGACACAATCTAGCTATACTGTATAGTTATCAACTTGATGACTGTTACATAAAAAAATTAATTAAACAATGTGAGGAAAGACATGTTTTCAAATTTTGATTTGTCGTGTGAACTGTTAGAACTGTATCTGCTGAGAAGAAATCATTGTCATCTTCCAAAATACTAAGGACTTCATGAAGAGCGAATCTGAAAATAATTGTTTTTACCATCAGTATTACTGCATAGTGTCCTTAAAAAAGGACACTCAATAAAACACCGTTTTTGGAAATAATATTACATGTAAAATAAAATTTATTTTAAATAAAGATATAAGAATGAATAACAATGAAATATTATTATACATTATGAATGGTAGACATTAAATAAAATTATAACTAACTTTTTTTCATGAGCCATGACAAAAACACAAAAAATTTAGTTATCGCCTTGAAAAATCAGAATATCGAAACAATCTATCAATTTCAAATCACAAAAAAATTTTTAACAAAGACTTCAGTTTATATAGGACAGGATTAGCTGCAAAGATAATAAATATAATCAAGATAACTATTATTAAAAAAACTTTTTATTGCTGTCCTTAAAAAAGGACAGTATGCGTTAATGGGTTAAATCCTTTAAAAAATATTTGTTTTACAAAATATTTTTACCGGGAATTGAACCCAGAGCGTAGCGATACGCAGTCTAGGGTGAAATCGCTTGACCACAGAAGCTGTTGAAGATTTGCTCTAATAAAGATTGAAAACCCTTACATTCACTGTACCTAATGAAAATCACGTAGAATTTAACGGTGAACCTATTTAAGTTTTGAAAGAAATACATTAAAATATAATTATGAATTTATTCCCAATGAATTCATAACTTTAAATTACAAATTCACTATATTACTAGATTATAAAATCTGGACGCAGGATAACACCAACCGCGCGGTTACGCTATCCTGCGACAATATTGTCGCAGGATATAATCTTCGCTTCTCATCAATCATTTTTGAGACGCTTCACTCTTTAAATATTCTTTAAGTCATCAATAACCCCGTCTTTATTGCTTTGATCATTCCACTTTTTCTACTACCACCACTACTACTGAAACTGTCACTAATACTACTAATACATTAATAATAATACTATTACATTTTTGCTACCACATACACTAGTGCTACCTTTGCTCTTTTTGAATAAAATAATAATAAAATAATAATTTATATAAATATATATAATATATTGACAAAGAAATAACTGAGCATATAAATATTAATAATAAAATTTATAAAAGACATTTTTAAAGTTCGTAATTTTTTAAATAGTTTTTCTCATATTTTTGTTATTAATTACGATAAAAGACAATATTGTCGCAGGATAGCGTAGCCGCGCGGTTGGTGTTATCCTGCGTCCAGATTTTAGCGAGATACTTTTAACAATCTTTTTTTCTTATTTATTAATATTTAGTGAATTTTGGTAAAATAAAAAGAATAAATTTATTATTTTTAAAATATTTTTTTATGAATCTTAATAATCATTGAATTTTCGTGTGTGTGTGTGTGTGTGTGTGAGTGTGTGTGTGTATGTGTGTGTGTGTGTGTGAGTGTGTGTGTGTGTATGTGTGTGTGTGTGTGTGAGTGTGTGTGTGTGTGTGTGTGTGTGTGTGTGTGTGTGTGTGTGTGTGTGTGTGTGTGTGTGTGTGTGTGTGTGTGTGTGTGTGTGTGTGTGTGTGTGTGTGTGTGTGTGTGTGTGTGTGTGTGTGTGTGTGTGTGTGTGTGTGTGTGTGTGTGTGTGTGTGTGTGTGTGTGTGTGTGTGTGTGTGTGTGTGTGTGTGTGTGTGTGTGTATATATGTGTGTATGTGTGTTCGTATGCACGTGTTGCAAACTCACGTATCAATTAAAGTGACGGGCAGACGGCTCGCGAAATCGAATTATGAGTCTTGACACAGCAGTCATATCGTTAAGAATAAGCGTCAAAACTCCGCAGGCCGTTCATATAAAGAACTAAGCGTTCAAAACGCCAGTGGAGGTGTCGCCGTGGTGAAGAGTTGTGATTGTTCCAGTGCTTTTATGTACTTTCTGTTTTTTATTTACGAAGTTTTTTTCCTCGTTTTTATTATGTAGTTTTTCTTTTATAATGTGTTCTTAATTTTTTCCAAGTTTTAAATCATTGTTTGAATAATATACAGTTTGTCAATTAAAAAATTAGCATTTATTTTAAGGATGCAGTTGGAGAGTGGTGCTTGTTGGGATGGAGAAGAGGCGTGAGAAAGCTAATCTTTGAAGTTTTTTGTATCTGCTTCAAGTTTTCCTATATTTTTTTCCGATTTTTCACTATTCTAAGTAGGCCTTCTATAACAAACCATTATTTCTTCATCTAACATTTGTTCAAAACTTTTTCAACCTTTCTATACAACTATGAAAGGTATTTTATCAATTCACACACAGCAAATATCAAACAAACAAATATTCGAAAATACAATCATTCAGGATCATTTCTTAGAATGCCACTGTCTTTCAATTGAACATCGATGCACTTCTATACGATGCGATACATTGACTATGCTTATTCTATTTGCAATAGTAGAATGATTATATTAATGAGGATAACTGTGGCGTAATGAAGATAATGATGACGTGGTAATGATAAAAATAGTGTGGTCATGTTTTGGGGATGTATATATGTTTTTATTCAAATATCTTTACCCCTTTATATCTAAATCGTCATTGAATTGATTGTTGACACGTCACTACCATGGCAACCAACCGGAAGTTTAATGCGTTCTTAAAATCAATCGGTACCAAAGATTAGAAACAGTTTCATTGATTTTTTATCGATCAGTTTTGTTTTTTGTGCTGGTTTTTGGAACTGTTATTTTCAAGTGGGTTTATTGTTTTATCTTTACGACAGAGATAAATGGAAAGATTGGATGGGGTAGTCGGTGGATGGTGAAAAAGTGAGATGGTGTTGGTGGAAAACGATGCTGAATTGTGAAAAATAATCCTGATTGGAGATTTAAATTTGATTGAAAAAAGATTTATTTTTTCCCAAAATTTATTTTTGTATGAAAAAAATAAATGTCATAACGTGTTTGAACGTAATAAACCAAATTCTATTTTTCAATCAAACTTTTCCAAACCGTTAGTACAAATTTCACAAACACAAAATCCAAAAAAGAAAAAAATTCTCATTTTATTTTTTGAAAAGAAAAAACTTTTCCAAATTTCTTTTAGATTAAAGGTTATCCAATAAACTATTAAATACGAAGTTGAAAGTGACGCAGAAAAGGCTGAAGTGGCGTTCTTTTGTGTTCTTTTAGCAACAATGCCCGTCAAAAAAGATCTGAGTTTAATCAAAAGAAACAGGATTAAAGTGGATTCGGTGACTTAAAATATGGAAAGTTAACAAACGCGTCAAAGTGTGTGACGTTTTGCTATGAGGTGTGTGTGTGTGTGTGTGTTTGGATGTGTGAGTGTGTGTGTGTTTGGATGTGTGAGTGTGTTTTTCAGCGTTGCAGAATTGCGTGAGCACAATGCTGAAGTTATTGAATCAAAAGCCCTTCCATTGAAATTTTTCAAGAAATTCGATTTTGTATTTGTAGAAATAATTCGAGTGATTCAATTACATCTTGTATTATGAATTACGATTTCCGCCTTGCCATAAGTAATATATCTGTTTCATAATTTATTTAAAATAATATTTTTAGATATATAAATGTTTTCTTTCTACTAATATTTTTCGTTTTTGATGAGACATTTGCAGGCGTTGGTGACATAAAATAAATAGGTATTTTATTTATTTACACGATTCAAAAATTCCTATATAAACAAAATTTTCATTTAATATTTTATTAAAATCCCATAAATGCGTTGCTTTATATCGAACCTTTCCGTAGTTTTAGCTAGCCAGAAAATGGTGAAGCAAGTACTGCTAGTGAAACTTCATTTTCACAATTTAATACATTTTAAAACTCTTCTATTGGTAAATATTTCTTATGGATTAAAACCGGAAGTTATTTTTTGAAGCATTAACAGCATTAATTAAAAGGCTAATATGTAAAAGGAGTGAAACAAAGAGTGGAGACATCGCTTTCAATAGAAGAGAACATTCTTCATTCACACACTCAGCCATTACTATTGTGCAATGAAAACAATAAAAGTACACAGAAATTTGGAGCAGAAAAATGGTTGAAAAAACATTAAATGAAAGTAGAACTAAGTTTTTTTAATATAATAATAATAACAAAATTAATTTAATTACACAAAATTTTCAAGTAAATGATCTTAGAAGTAATGTATTTTTCAAAAGTTTTTACTTTTTTATTTTTGATTTACATCTTAATTTAAATTAAAATAATAATAAAAAATATTTTTTTTATTAAATTTTAATTTATAACTTTATTATTTAAAAATAATAATAATGAAAATCATGTTAAATAAAAATTAGGGGAAAAAAATTTTGGGACCGTTTTTAAGGTAGCAACTCAAACTCATATTGTCATTACTCAAATGAACACTCAAAAAAACTTTTAACGCACGCTAAAAAAACTAAAAAACAAGAATAATAAGTTTTTACAAACAATTTTAAAAAACTATAGAAACATTGAAAAGACACTGACTAGATGAAACAAAGGATAATGATTTAGAAACATTTGAAACAACTAGAAAAGGACAATGGCAGGGATGCCACAATCAAGTCTCTGTCGAACTTTTGAATATCAACAATACACGCGTATATAATTACACACTCACTTAAAAAGTTTGCACATGCAAAAACCAACAAACAAACACATACACACACCCAAAACACACAAACCAACAAACAAACCACATACACACACCCAAAACACATATACACACAAACCACACAGAGACGTAGGAAAAAGAGATTTCCAATTGTTACAAAGCATCAGCAGATCGCTCCACCTGTCTTATCGGCCTTTGATCGCAGGGAAACTCAACATTATTTTTATTTTAATTTTAATTTACATATATTGCATAGTTACATATATTGCATATTTACATATATTGCATATTTACATATATTGCATATTTACATATATTGCATATTTACATATATTGCATATTTACATATATTGCATAGTTACATATATTGCATATTTACATATATTGCATATTTACATATATTGCATAAATAAAATCAATAAATAAAATCATTAAATAAAATCAATAAATAAAATCAATAAATAAAATCAATGAATAAAATCAATAAATAAAATCAATAAATAAAATCAATAAATAAAATCAATAAATAAAATCAATAAATAAAATCAATAAATAAAATCAATAAATAAAATCAATAAATAAAATCAATAAATAAAATCAATAAATAAAATCAATAAATAAAATCAATAAATAAAATCAATAAATAAAATCAATAAATAAAATCAATAAATAAAATCAATAAATAAAATCAATAAATAAAATCAATAAATAAAATCAATAAATAAAATCAATAAATAAAATCAATAAATAAAATCAATAAATAAAATCAATAAATAAAATCAATAAATAAAATCAATAAATAAAATCAATAAATAAAATCAATAAATAAAATCAATAAATAAAATCAATAAATAAAATCAATAAATAAAATCAATAAATAAAATCAATAAATAAAATCAATAAATAAAATCAATAAATAAAATCAATAAATAAAATCAATAAATAAAATCAATAAATAAAATCAATAAATAAAATCAATAAATAAAATCAATAAATAAAATCAATAAATAAAATCAATAAATAAAATCAATAAATAAAATCAATAAATAAAATCAATAAATAAAATCAATAAATAAAATCAATAAATAAAATCAATAAATAAAATCAATAAATAAAATCAATAAATAAAATCAATAAATAAAATCAATAAATAAAATCAATAAATAAAATCAATAAATAAAATCAATAAATAAAATCAATAAATAAAATCAATCAATAAAATCAATAAATGAAATTAATAAATAAAATTAATAAATAAAATCAATAAATAAAATCAATAAATAAAATCAATAAATAAAATCAATAAATAAAATCAATAAATAAAATCAATAAATAAAATCAATAAATAAAATCAATAAATAAAATCAATAAATAAAATCAATCAATAAAATCAATCAATAAAATCAATCAATAAAATCAATAAATTCTTTTTTCCTCACCACCACCACGAAACACACACACACACAAACACACACACAAACACACACACACACACACACACAAACACACACACAGGAATGGAACAAGAAGACACTCGAGTGCACCAGGTCACTCAGGGGTCACACCGGTTCGGTCCTTTGCCTCCAATTCTCCGACGACATGATCATCTCGGGATCGAGTGACGCCACCGTCAGGGTTTGGTCAATCAGCACCGGTGAAATCACCAACATCCTCATCCACCACAGCGAGGCCGTTCTCCACCTGCGCTACAGTGAAGACGCCATCATGGTCACTTGCTCCAAGGTCCGTTTTGTCTTTTTTTCTGTTTTTTATCGTGTTTGTTTGGCAGTGTTATGTACGTTTGGTTTGATGGTAGCGTTTTGTTGGTTGGTTACCAGTGGTTGTATGAAGGATTGTCTTTTAGTGGAATTGGTTGTCTACACTAACATCACCAACATTAACATCGCCCACATTAAAATCGCCACCACCACCACTACCAGGACCGTTCGATAGCCGTATGGGACATAGTGTCACCGAAGAAGATCAACCTGAAGAGGGTCCTTCTGGGCCACCGCGCTGCCGTTAACGTCGTCGAATTTGACCTAAACTACATCGTCTCAGCCTCTGGTGACCGCACCATCAAGGTGGGTGGATCAATACGGACTTTCGTCTTAAAACTGTCTTTAACTAATGTATCCTTTCCATTTAAAACTCTGATTAACACCACTTTCAATCATCCCTCCTCTCACCCTCCTTCATCTTTCTTTTTCTTCATCATCTCATTGTTCGTCGACCACACTCATCCTCTTTCATCCTTCCATCGCCACTACCCTTACTCCCTCAACCACAACAACCTTTCCACAACAAACCCTCCCCTTCACTCCAACCCACCCTGACCCTCATCACCACCATCCTCCCAAACCCCGCACCCACCAACCACCCAGGTGTGGAACACGCAGACGTGTGAGTTTGTGCGCACACTGGTTGGCCACAAGAGGGGCATCGCGTGCCTCCAGTACCGCGACAACCTCATCGTCAGTGGCAGCTCCGACAACACCATCAGGTGCTCGCTTCCTTCATTCCTTCCTCTTCGTTCCTGTGTCGCCATTGATTGGGGGGGGGCTTTATAGTTATACTTCCACCGTTGTTGTTGTTATTGTTGTTATTGGTTTTGCTATTATGTACTTTAAAAATTATTGTTTTATTGGGGGATATTAATAATATTATTATTTACATTATGGATTTGTGAAGTTGTGTGTTTTGTATGTGGGAAGACAGTATATTGTGCTGGGTTTCTTGGGGGCTTTTAAACAAACACACACACATAAACATACACAAACACACACACAAACACACACACGCGGACAGACTGTGGGACGTGGAGTGTGGTGCTTGTTTGCGAGTGCTCGAAGGCCACGAGGAACTAGTCCGCTGCATCAGGTGATGTCTTCTTGTTGTTTTTGTTTTTGTTAGTTTTATTATTTTATTTGTTTTCATTGTTATTATTGTTATTTTTCAGTTTGTTTGTTGCTATGTTTGATTTCTGTAGTGGAAGTTGCGATCGAAGCAGACACTCGTGTGTTCGATCCACCACCACAACGCTACTACCACTGCCCCTCGCATCACCGCCACCCACTACATATTCCACCACAAGCACTACTTCCACCATTATCATCACCACCACTTCCACCATTATCATCACCACCACTTCCACCATTATCATCACCACCACTTCCACCATTATCATCACCACCACTTCCACTATTATCATCACCACCACTACTCGTTCCCGCACAGATTCGACAACAAACGCATCGTCAGTGGAGCCTATGATGGGTGTGTTTTTATGTTGTTTTGGTGTGTTGTTGTTGTATGGCTGTTGTTTTGGTGTGGTGTGGTTGTATGTCTGTTGTTGTATGGCTGTTTTAGTGTGGCTGTTGTAGTCCTGGTTTTATGGTCGTTGTGGTGGTGATTTCGTAGTTGTGGTTGTGGAGGTGGACAACTTATCACTATGCAATTATAATTTAATTAGTCCGTTTTGACAACTTATCACTATGCAATTATAGTTTAATTAGTCCGTTTTGACCACGTATCACTCGTTCACCTCCTTCTCTCACACCTCAGCAAGATCAAGGTGTGGGACTTGCAAGTGGCGCTAGACCCCAGGAGCCACCCCTCTTCACTCTGCCTCAACACACTCATTGTGCGTGTCTTCTTGCTTTCTTCTTGTTGTTTTTGTGGTTGTTTATACTAAGAATAAATATGTTAACAAAACTGTTGTTATTCAAAAACACTATATTTTTTCTCAAGTATCAGAACACTACCATCTAATTCATACCACCACAACATTACCAAACCACACTACCACTACACAATACAAAACACACACCACCACCACACAACAGGAGCACACGGGCAGGGTGTTTCGACTACAATTCGACGAGTTCCAGATCGTCAGCAGCAGCCACGACGACACCATCATCGTGTGGGACTTCATGAGTCAGGTGTGCACCACTGCCGCCAACGCCGCTCTTTCCAACGGAGCCGCCGGGAGCAGTAGCGGCAGTCCCTCGCTGATGTCGCGAAACGGTGTGTTGGGTGAGGAGGCGTCTGCATTGTCGTCGTCTGCCTCTTGAGGCGTTCCAATGATGCTTCTATCCTTTGTATTCCAAAAAGCCAGGTTTGTGTGGGGTGAGGGGGGTCGGGTCGAGTCAGGTGTGTTATGTGTGTGTGGGGTGAGGGGATGGGGGGAAGGTTCGGGTGTGTTATGTGTTGTTTCTGATGACTGCATATGATAGTTTTGCGTTCAATTGAATTATTCCTGACCTTTCTGAGATGTTATTATATTGTTCATCTAATTATTGCATTAATCCTAATTGACCTCAATTCATTTGTCTTATCATTCAAAGACGACTTCATTCATCGACAGCTCTGGGCCACGTCTCTCCCTAAATCATGAAACGCTTAAACCCTATTTATATCCTGAAAGGCATCAAAACAGCCATGTACATAAGCATCATCAGAATTAGTGCATCTCTTAAATAAGAAGTTTCAACATTTTTGGTCTACCTTTATCATTATTAGAAAGTTTTTCTCTTTTTTAAAACTTATTGCAACGTAAAATGATCTTTTCCACTTAGTACTCAAGCTTTAATTGAATCATTTAGTTTAAACAGAAGCTCATTCACTATTACTAATAAATAAATATATATATGTTAGTTTTAATTGGATTTTATCTTCATCGTTCTCATCATCATCATCACCACCAGAATCATCATCTTCATCTAAGGGCTTCTCAGCATAGCTTCTAGGCTTTCTCCTTACCTCCATGATTTGACACCTCCCATCTAGATGTAAATACCTTCGATTCAAGAAAGAGTGATACTTTTAATAACTAATCTAATTAAATAATTACATTAATTAAAATCAGAGAATTTACATAACTAGCCATTTTATTTCGTCTCTCACCTTCCCACTTCTTTCTCGTTCTGACGTCACCGTTCATTTGACTGTGTATAAAGTTTTGTTTTAACTGTACATTTGTCATACTTTTAATCCAGCACTGTCGGTTTACTTTATCATCGTCTTATCGAATCTTTGGCTAAGACTTGGATTTGAATTTCTCGTCTCAATATTTATTTTGCCAATCATCGCGTCAAAATGGCTGCCGTCGTCCAGCCGGCAGCCGAGTTAAAATGCGCTTTTGACAATCACCGCCAAAAAATCACTATCACCATAAATAAAAAATTCTTTCATCACCACAATACCAACACTCATACCACAGCAGAATCATTACCACATCATCCTCAAAACACAATCATCATTCTTCTCAATTTTCTGTCTTGCCACTGGTGCCGAGGCTGCGAAAGAGGGTGAAGGAGAAGTCTTTGCCAACGCTGGTACTGCTGCTGCTATGGAAAGCTTTCTCCTTGAGCGCTTTGATTCCCTGCGGCCATGTTGGTCTGCTGCGGCCATTCTCGACAGATTCAAAACAACCAACATTTGCACTAAAAACATTCTAATTAATTAAATCTAATTTTTATTTAGACTTTAGATTCTAAAATTTTAATATATTATACCCAAAACCGTTTATTCCACAAAGATCAAACCAAATTCAAACCTGCTAATAAATTTGTCTTTTGTGTGAGAATTAATATCATTTTTAATAAATAGTTTTCTAGGACGAAAAATTCAATTTTCATTTAAACGAGTATTTTCATTAAGTTGTTTTTCTTCAAAAAGGCGTTCATTATAATGGGAAATGTAATTTACAATTTTAAAGAAAAAGACAGTATGGAAGCTGAACCCATGTCGCCTCGTCCAGTCATGTTGGTTTTCATAATTAATAGTCAGATGATGGTGTCTTTGGTGTGGATGGAGAGATGGAGAAGATGGTCTCAATGGCGGAAAAGAGTCTTGCGAGGGAGGAGGAAAAGAGGAGGAGGTTTCAGATCAGATCAGAAGCAGTAGACCAACCACGTCAGCTCGACACGGGCAAACCCAGGGTAGAGTCGTCCAGATGCATGTCCCTTCCGTCTCACTTGAGTCCGAAAAGGGGCTCGACGAGTGTCTTGGTCGCCTCTGCAGATGGCACTGATCGATTCAACGACGCCTTCCTGGCCAGCACCTCAGGGGAGTCGTGGGTCGATTCATCGACGACAAGGATTGATGAAATGCACAAATGTGCCTTAACTACGAACACAATTAATTTAACTGAATGTTGTTTGTAACACCAATTCTATCTAATTAGTTATTGCATCTGACATCTCTTCGCTTTGAGAATCTGATGGGGTGGTCATAGACATGTGGATTAACTCATTAATGAACATTAGACATGTTTACATATTTATTGAATATTAAAATGATAAAATAATCCATGAATATTTAAATCGTCATCAAAAACAATACTTTGCCACCAAAACGCCCCTCCCATCCTCACTACCTGTAAAGTTCCACACCTCTTCCTCGCCACCATATCCCGGTCTCCTCTGCACAATGTAGCTGCCGTCAAGGTTCTCGCGGTAGGAGTCGAGTTCGGTGATGCTGAAGCTCGCCTTGTCCTCAGCAGCCGCCTCGTTCTTCACCCTCAGCAACTTGTACTCGTTGCCTTTCCTCTTCACTATTATCACATCCTCTGGGGTGTCAGAATTTTTTTGGTTAATAATTGTGCAAGATAATTAACACCGTTATTTTGGAGTCAATTATGAAATTTTCAAAGTAATGTTATAAACACAGAGTTATCACAGAAAAAATCACTGTTTTCAAATATGCAAAAGACTCACGAGTTATAATGGGCGTCCTCTCAATGTTGTCTGAAGGGGAGCGTGGGTCGTGCAGGCGTTGCACCGGCCCAGCCAGTTCAATGGGGGTGCGGGTGATTTCCTCGGAGGGTGAGCGAGGGTCAGCCGAGGAGATTCCTGAGTGCACCACCTCCTCCTTTGATTCTCTGTTTTAATATTTTGTTATTTGAAAAAGAAAATGTTAAAATTTAATTTATAAATTATGAAAACCAACATGACTCAAGTGAGACGGAAGGGACATGCATCTGGACGACTCTACCCTGGGTTTGCCCGTGTCGAGCTGACGTGGTTGGTCTACTGCTTCTGATTTGATCTGAAACCTCCTCCTCTTTTCCTCCTCCCTCGCAAGACTCTTTTCCGCCATTGAGACCATCTTCTCCATCTCTCCATCCACACCAAAGACACCATCATCTGACATCTCTTCGCTTTGAGAATCTGATGGAGTGGTCATAGACATTTGGATTAACTCATTAATGAACATTAGACATGTTTACATATTTATTGAATATTAATTATGAAAACCAACATGACTGGACGAGGCGACATGGGTTCAGCTTCCATACTGTCTTTTTCTTTAAAATTGTAAATTACATTTCCCATGGCTAGGCCTATGAAGAATTTAGCATGAAGTTATTATTTAACGAAATGTATAAATTAGAAGTAAATTAAATATTAAAAATGCTAGTTAAATGGTGACCAACCTTTATAATGAACGCCTTTTTGAAGAAAAACAACTTAATGAAAATACTCGTTTAAATGAAAATTGTATTTTTCGTCCTAGAAAACTATTTATTAAAAATGATATTAATTCTCACAAAAAAGACAAATTTAAAGAAGGAAGTAGCAGGTTTGAATTTGTAGGGATGGCCAAGTGAATTTTTAATAATGTAACTAAAATGGGCGCATACTCAACTAAAAACAAAATATTAGAATTTAATGTTACAGATTTCAAAAATTGAATTCATAATACTTAAATGACTAAAATGTTTGATTTTGTTTAAAATGAAGGGGTCACGTTTGTGTCAAACTGCCAAGTGGCCACAGGCATCAATAAAATTATTTCTCAATTTTATTTGACTAAAATGTACGACATTGAAATGTTAATTTACACCCTCACAGCCCATCTGCAACTCATACACCACGCTGTGCTTTCTAATAAAACTGAATATTAATTTAAAAGCGCATTTTAACTCGGCTGCCGGCTGGACGACGGCAGCCATTTTGACGCGATGATTGGCAAAATAAATATTGAGACGAGAAATTCAAATCCAAGTCTTAGCCAAAGATTCGATAAGACGATGATAAAGTAAACCGACAGTGCTGGATTAAAAGTATGTACAGTTAAAACAAAACTTTATACACAGTCAAATGAACGGTGACGTCAGAACGAGAAAGAAGTGGGAAGGTGAGAGGCGAAATAAAATGGCTAGTTATGTAAATTCTCTGATTTTAATTAATGTAATTATTTAATTAGATTAGTTATTAAAAGTATCACTCTTTCTTGAATCGAAGGTATTTACATCTAGATGGGAGGTGTCAAATCATGGAGGTAAGGAGAAAGCCTAGAAGCTATGCTGAGAAGCCCTTAGATGAAGATGATGATTCTGGTGGTGATGATGATGATGAGAACGATGAAGATAAAATCCAATTAAAACTAACATATATATATTTATTTATTAGTAATAGTGAATGAGCTTCTGTTTAAACTAAATGATTCAATTAAAGCTTGAGTACTAAGTGGAAAAGATCATTTTACGTTGCAATAAGTTTTAAAAAAGAGATAAAACTTTCTAATAATGATAAAGGTAGACCAAAAATGTTGAAACTTATTTAAGAGATGCACTAATTCTGATGATGCTTATGTACATGGCTGTTTTGATGCCTTTCAGGATATAAATAGGGTTTAAGCGTTTCATGATTTAGGGAGAGACGTGGCCCAGAGCTGTCGATGAATGAAGTCGTCTTTGAATGATAAGGCAAATGAATTGAGGTCAATTAGGATTAATGCAATAATTAGATGAACAATATAATAACATCTCAGAAAGGTCAGGAATAATTCAATTGAACGCAAAACTATCATATGCAGTCATCAGAAACAACACATAACACACCCGAACCTTCCCCCCATCCCCTCACCCCACACACACATAACACACCTGACTCGACTCGACCCCCCTCACCCCACACAAACTTGGCTTTTTGGAATACAAAGGATAGAAGCATCATTGGAACGCCTCAAGAGGCAGACGACGACAATGCAGACGCCTCCTCACCCAACACACCGTTTCGCGACATCAGCGAGGGACTGCCGCTACCGCTCCCGGCGGCTCCGTTGGAAAGAGCGGCGTTGGCGGCAGTGGTGCACACCTGACTCATGAAGTCCCACACGATGATGGTGTCGTCGTGGCTGCTGCTGACGATCTGGAACTCGTCGAATTGTAGTCGAAACACCCTGCCCGTGTGCTCCTGTTGTGTGGTGGTGGTGGTGTGTGTTTTGTATTGTGTAGTGGTAGTGTGGTTTGGTAATGTTGTGTGGTGGTAGTGTGCTTTGCATTGTGTTGTGGTAGTGTGGTTTGGTAATGTTGTGGTGGTATGAATTAGATGGTAGTGTTCTGATACTTGAGAAAAAATATAGTGTTTTTGAATAACACCAGTTTTGTTAACATATTTATTCTTAGTATAAACAACCACAAAAACAACAAGAAGAAAGCAAGAAGACACGCACAATGAGTGTGTTGAGGCAGAGTGAGGAGGGGTGGCTCCTGGGGTCTAGCGCCACTTGCAAGTCCCACACCTTGATCTTGCTGAGGTGTGAGAGAAGGAGGTGAACGAGTGATACGTGGTCAAAACGGACTAATTAAACTATAATTGCATAATGATAAGTTGTCAAAACGGACTAATTAAATTATAATTGCATAGTGATAAGTTGTCTACCACCACAACCACAACTACGAAATCACCACCACAACGACCATAAAACCAGGACTACAACAGCCACACTAAAACAGCCATACAACAACAGACATACAACCGCACCACACCAAAACAACAGCCATACAACAACAACACACCAAAACAACATAAAAACACACCCATCATAGGCTCCACTGACGATGCGTTTGTTGTCGAATCTGTGCGGGAACGAGTAGTGGTGGTGATGATAATAGTGGAAGTGGTGGTGATGATAATGGTGGAAGTGGTGGTGATGATAATGGTGGAAGTGGTGGTGATGATAATGGTGGAAGTGGTGGTGATGATAATGGTGGAAGTAGTGCTTGTGGTGGAATATGTAGTGGGTGGCGGTGATGCGAGGGGCAGTGGTAGTAGCGTTGTGGTGGTGGATCGAACACACGAGTGTCTGCTTCGATCGCAACTTCCACTACAGAAATCAAACATAGCAACAAACAAACTGAAAAATAACAATAATAACAATGAAAACAAATAAAATAATAAAACTAACAAAAACAAAAACAACAAGAAGACATCACCTGATGCAGCGGACTAGTTCCTCGTGGCCTTCGAGCACTCGCAAACAAGCACCACACTCCACGTCCCACAGTCTGTCCGCGTGTGTGTGTTTGTGTGTGTGTTTGTGTATGTTTATGTGTGTGTGTTTGTTTAAAAGCCCCCAAGAAACCCAGCACAATATACTGTCTTCCCACATACAAAACACACAACTTCACAAATCCATAATGTAAATAATAATATTATTAATATCCCCCAATAAAACAATAATTTTTAAAGTACATAATAGCAAAACCAATAACAACAATAACAACAACAACGGTGGAAGTATAACTATAAAGCCCCCCCCCCAATCAATGGCGACACAGGAACGAAGAGGAAGGAATGAAGGAAGCGAGCACCTGATGGTGTTGTCGGAGCTGCCACTGACGATGAGGTTGTCGCGGTACTGGAGGCACGCGATGCCCCTCTTGTGGCCAACCAGTGTGCGCACAAACTCACACGTCTGCGTGTTCCACACCTGGGTGGTTGGTGGGTGCGGGGTTTGGGAGGATGGTGGTGATGAGGGTCAGGGTGGGTTGGAGTGAAGGGGAGGGTTTGTTGTGGAGAGGTTGTTGTGGTTGAGGCAGTAAGGGTAGTGGCGATGGAAGGATGAAAGAGGATGAGTGTGGTCGACGAACAATGAGATGATGAAGAAAGAGAAAGATGAAGGAGGGTGAGAGGAGGGATGATTGAAAGTGGTGTTAATCAGAGTTTTAAATGGAAAGGATACATTAGTTAAAGACAGTTTTAAGACGAAAGTCCGTATTGATCCACCCACCTTGATGGTGCGGTCACCAGAGGCTGAGACGATGTAGTTTAGGTCAAAGTCGACGACGTTAACGGCAGCGCGGTGGCCCAGAAGGACCCTCTTCAGGTTGATTTTCTTCGGTGACACTATGTCCCATACGGCTATCGAACGGTCCTGGTAGTGGTGGTGGTGGCGATTTTAATGTGGGCGATGTTAATGTTGGTGATGTTAGTGTAGACAACCAATTCCACTAAAAGACAATCCTTCATACAACCACTGGTAACCAACCAACAAAACGCTACCATCAAACCAAACGTACATAACACTGCCAAACAAACACGATAAAAAACAGAAAAAAAGACAAAACGGACCTTGGAGCAAGTGACCATGATGGCGTCTTCACTGTAGCGCAGGTGGAGAACGGCCTCGCTGTGGTGGATGAGGATGTTGGTGATTTCACCGGTGCTGATTGACCAAACCCTGACGGTGGCGTCACTCGATCCCGAGATGATCATGTCGTCGGAGAATTGGAGGCAAAGGACCGAGCCGGTGTGACCCCTGAGTGACCTGGTGCACTCGAGTGTCTTCTTGTTCCATACCTGTGTGTGTGTTTGTGTGTGTGTGTGTGTGTGTGTGTGTGTGTGTTTGTGTGTGTGTTTGTGTGTGTGTGTGTGTGTTTCGTGGTGGTGGTGAGGAAAAAAGAATTTATTGATTTTATTGATTGATTTTATTTAGTGATTTTATTTATTGATTTTATTTATTGATTTTATTTATTGATTTTATTTAATGATTTTATTTATTGATTTTATTTATTAATTTTATTTATTAATTTCATTTGTTGATTTTATTTATTGATTTTATTTATTGATTTTATTTATTGATTTTATTTATTGATTTTATTTATTGATTTTATTTATTGATTTTATTTATTGATTTTATTTATTGATTTTATTTATTGATTTTATTTATTGATTTTATTTATTGATTTTATTTATTGATTTTATTTATTGATTTTATTTATTGATTTTATTTATTGATTTTATTTATTGATTTTATTTATTGATTTTATTTATTGATTTTATTTATTGATTTTATTTATTGATTTTATTTATTGATTTTATTTATTGATTTTATTTATTGATTTTATTTATTGATTTTATTTATTGATTTTATTCATTGATTTTATTTAATGATTTTATTTATTGATTTTATTTAATGATTTTATTTATTGATTTTTTTAATGCAATATATGTAAATATGCAATATATGTAAATATGCAATATATGTAAATATGCAATATATGTAACTATGCAATATATGTAAATATGCAATATATGTAAATATGCAATATATGTAAATATGCAATATATGTAAATATGCAATATATGTAACTATGCAATATATGTAAATTAAAATTAAAATAAAAATAATGTTGAGTTTCCCTGCGATCAAAGGCCGATAAGACAGGTGGAGCGATCTGCTGATGCTTTGTAACAATTGGAAATCTCTTTTTCCTACGTCTCTGTGTGGTTTGTGTGTATATGTGTTTTGGGTGTGTGTATGTGGTTTGTTTGTTGGTTTGTGTGTTTTGGGTGTGTGTATGTGTTTGTTTGTTGGTTTTTGCATGTGCAAACTTTTTAAGTGAGTGTGTAATTATATACGCGTGTATTGTTGATATTCAAAAGTTCGACAGAGACTTGATTGTGGCATCCCTGCCATTGTCCTTTTCTAGTTGTTTCAAATGTTTCTAAATCATTATCCTTTGTTTCATCTAGTCAGTGTCTTTTCAATGTTTCTATAGTTTTTTAAAATTGTTTGTAAAAACTTATTATTCTTGTTTTTTAGTTTTTTTAGCGTGCGTTAAAAGTTTTTTTGAGTGTTCATTTGAGTAATGACAATATGAGTTTGAGTTGCTACCTTAAAAACGGTCCCAAAATTTTTTTCCCCTAATTTTTATTTAACATGATTTTCATTATTATTATTTTTAAATAATAAAGTTATAAATTAAAATTTAATTAAAAAAATATTTTTTATTATTATTTTAATTTAAATTAAGATGTAAATCAAAAATAAAAAAGTAAAAACTTTTGAAAAATACATTACTTCTAAGATCATTTACTTGAATATTTTGTGTAATTAAATTAATTTTGTTATTATTATTATATTAAAAAAACTTAGTTCTACTTTCATTTAATGTTTTTTCAACCATTTTTCTGCTCCAAATTTCTGTGTACTTTTATTGTTTTCATTGCACAATAGTAATGGCTGAGTGTGTGAATGAAGAATGTTCTCTTCTATTGAAAGCGATGTCTCCACTCTTTGTTTCACTCCTTTTACATATTAGCCTTTTAATTAATGCTGTTAATGCTTCAAAAAATAACTTCCGGTTTTAATCCATAAGAAATATTTACCAATAGAAGAGTTTTAAAATGTATTAAATTGTGAAAATGAAGTTTCACTAGCAGTACTTGCTTCACCATTTTCTGGCTAGCTAAAACTACGGAAAGGTTCGATATAAAGCAACGCATTTATGGGATTTTAATAAAATATTAAATGAAAATTTTGTTTATATAGGAATTTTTAAATCGTGTAAATAAATAAAATACCTATTTATTTTATGTCACCAACGCCTGCAAATGTCTCATCAAAAACGAAAAATATTAGTAGAAAGAAAACATTTATATATCTAAAAATATTATTTTAAATAAATTATGAAATAGATATATTACTTATGGCAAGGCGGAAATCGTAATTCATAATACAAGATGTAATTGAATCACTCGAATTATTTCCACAAATACAAAATCGAATTTCTTGAAAAATTTCAATGGAAGGGCTTTTGATTCAATAACTTCAGCATTGTGCTCACGCAATTCTGCAACGCTGAAAAACACACTCACACATCCAAACACACACACACTCACACATCCAAACACACACACACTATCACATCCAAACACACATACACTCACACATCCAAACACACACACACTCACACATCCAAACACACACACACACACACCTCATAGCAAAACGTCACACACTTTGACGCGTTTGTTAACTTTCCATATTTTAAGTCACCGAATCCACTTTAATCCTGTTTCTTTTGATTAAACTCAGATCTTTTTTGACGGGCATTGTTGCTAAAAGAACACAAAAGAACGCCACGTCAGCCTTTTCTGCGTCACTTTCAACTTCGTATTTAATAGTTTATTGGATAACCTTTAATCTAAAAGAAATTTGGAAAAGTTTTTTTTTCTTCAAAAAATAAAATTAGAATTTTTTTCTTTTTTGGATTTTGTGTTTGTGAAATTTGTACTAACGGTTTGGAAAAGTTTGATTGAAAAATAGAATTTGGTTTATTACGTTCAAACACGTTATGACATTTATTTTTTTCATACAAAAATAAATTTTGGGAAAAAATAAATCTATTTTCAATCAAATTTAAATCTCCAATCAGGGTTATTTTTCACAATTCAGCATCGTTTTCCACCAACACCATCTCACTTTTTCACCATCCACCGACTACCCCATCCAATCTTTCCATTTATCTCTGTCGTAAAGATAAAACAATAAACCCACTTGAAAATAACAGTTCCAAAAACCAGCACAAAAAACAAAACTGATCGATAAAAAATCAATGAAACTGTTTCTAATCTTTGGTACCGATTGATTTTAAGAACGCATTAAACTTCCGGTTGGTTGCCATGGTAGTGACGTGTCAACAATCAATTCAATGACGATTTAGATATAAAGGGGTAAAGATATTTGAATAAAAACATATATACATCCCCAAAACATGACCACACTATTTTTATCATTACCACGTCATCATTATCTTCATTACGCCACAGTTATCCTCATTAATATAATCATTCTACTATTGCAAATAGAATAAGCATAGTCAATGTATCGCATCGTATAGAAGTGCATCGATGTTCAATTGAAAGACAGTGGCATTCTAAGAAATGATCCTGAATGATTGTATTTTCGAATATTTGTTTGTTTGATATTTGCTGTGTGTGAATTGATAAAATACCTTTCATAGTTGTATAGAAAGGTTGAAAAAGTTTTGAACAAATGTTAGATGAAGAAATAATGGTTTGTTATAGAAGGCCTACTTAGAATAGTGAAAAATCGGAAAAAAATATAGGAAAACTTGAAGCAGATACAAAAAACTTCAAAGATTAGCTTTCTCACGCCTCTTCTCCATCCCAACAAGCACCACTCTCCAACTGCATCCTTAAAATAAATGCTAATTTTTTAATTGACAAACTGTATATTATTCAAACAATGATTTAAAACTTGGAAAAAATTAAGAACACATTATAAAAGAAAAACTACACAATAAAAACGAGGAAAAAAACTTCGTAAATAAAAAACAGAAAGTACATAAAAGCACTGGAACAATCACAACTCTTCACCACGGCGACACCTCCACTGGCGTTTTGAACGCTTAGTTCTTTATATGAACGGCCTGCGGAGTCTTGACGCTTATTCTTAACGATATGACTGCTGTGTCAAGACTCATAATTCGATTTCGCGAGCCGTCTGCCCGTCACTTTAATTGATACGTGAGTTTGCAACACGTGCATACGAACACACATACACACATATATACACACACACACACACACACACACACACACACACACACACACACACACACACACACACACACACACACACACACACACACACACACACACACACACACACACACACACACACACACACACACACACACACACACACACACACACACACACACACACACACACACACACACACACACACACACACACACACACACACACACACACACACACACACACACACACACACACACACACACACACACACACACACACACACACACACACACACACACACACACACACACACACACACACACACACACACACACACACACACACACACACACATACACACACACACACACACACACACACACACACACACACACACACACACACACACACACACACACACACACACACACACACACACACACACACACACACACACACACACACACACACACACACACACACACACACACACACACACACACACACACACACACACACACACACACACACACACACACACACACACACACTCACACACACACACACACACACACATACACACACACACTCACACACACACACACACACAAACAGACAGACACACACACACAAACACACACACACACAAATACACACACACAGACACACACACAAACACACATACACCCGCACAAATACACACAATCCCACATTGAAATACAAACACATACACACATACATACACACACAATTGGAAAAAAATGAATAATGGAAAAACGAACAAGAATTGAAGGACAGGCGTAATGAAAAATATTAGTAAGAAATGGTGGAAGATGAAAACGATTCACGAGGGAAAGGATGGTACATTTAATAGTGATAATGATGCTTGTGATAATCGAAAGGAGAGAAAAGTATGAACATAATTTATTTAAAATATGGGGTAGTAAAAAATGAAATATTTTAAAGGTAAAAATTAAAAAGAGGAAAAAGTGTAATGGTAAAAGGAAAGTTAGAGGCATGGCAGGATGAAAATCTGAATATTAAAAATGATGATGTCATGGAAAAAATAATGGGTATGATGAAGGAAATAGTGTGGTGATGGGAAAGGAAGGAGGGATAAGAGTAGGGTGTGAGAGAAAAAGTCCGAGTGTGAAGGTTGGACGGTGTATTAGTCTTTGACGCCAGGCATCACTCATCGTTAGAGAAACTTCTTGGTTCTTATTTGGTCTTTCCGCGTTTCATTTTGTGAAATCACTGACGATGGTGTCTTTGAATGTTGTTATTGCTGATCTTTGGTTAGCGGCTGCCATTTTGGCAGCCGCTCAAATAAATTTGTGGAATAAACGGTTTTGGGTATAATATATTAAAATTTTAGAATCTAAAGTCTAAATAAAAATTAAATTTAATTAATTAGAATGTTTTTAGTGCAAATGTTGGTTGTTTTAAATCTGTCGAGAATGGCCGCAGCAGACCAAGATGGCCGCAGGGAATCAAAGCGCTCAAGGAGAAAGGATAAAGGAGAAAGCTTTCCATAGCAGCAGCAGTACCAGCGTTGGCAAAGACTTCTCCTTCACCCTCTTTCGCAGCCTCGGCACCAGTGGCAAGACAGAAAATTGAGAAGAATGATGATTGTGTTTTGAGGATGATGTGGTAATGATTGTGCTGTGGTATGAGTGTTGGTATTGTGGTGATGAAAGAATTTTTTATTTATGGTGATAGTGATTTTTTGGCGGTGATTGTCATGGTGGGGTGGGTGAGGTTGGATTATTGAGGTTGATCGTGTGTTTATATATATATTTTAATTTATATATATACATATATTGGTAATGGTCTAAAAACCGTTTTATTTAACAAATTTATTTGAAGAGCGCCTTTGTTCACTTAGTAAAGGGCGCTATACAAATCATTAGTGATTGATTGATTGATTGCGAGAGTGCTGAGAGGGAATGGTTTTGGATGTGGTAGTGGCTGTGGTGAAACGAGTTGTGATGACAGTTCAACGAGTTAAGATGTTTTTAAATGTATTATTTCATTTTTAAAGGCATTGTTTTGTAAATAATTTTTTTTATAAATATTTTTTTCATAAATATTTTTTTTGATGAGTAAACAATTTTTATAATTTAATTTAAATATATATATCTATTTATCCTTTTTCAAAATTAAATTAACTAAATTAAAGTTTTATCATCTAAAATTTAAAGCTGAAAATCATTTATGAAATCATTTTTCAAACGTATATTTAATTTTATTTATTCAATATTTATTTCGCATTTATATATCAATTCTCCAGCCAAGCATCATCCTTCAATCAGAATCGTCGCATATAAATGCCTTGGTGTTATTTATCAGCAGGACTGTCAGAGAAATAATTATAAAACTATGCAATTTACCCATTTATGTTTTCATGATTTTTGTTAAATAATGACTTGATCAATTTTTGTTTTATTCTGGATTAATTCAAATACTTACATTTTATTTATAAACTTATATAAAATAATTTAACCGATTAAGTCATGCTGAATTAAATGATTTAAATTACTTTGATAAAAAAAATATTTAAATTGTGATTAAGATAGCTTTGAAGTGAGCATTAAGAAAGTGAAAATTGAAAGATGGCCGATACAGCTGGGATTTGGTGATTGGACAAACATGCTGATGAAGAAGATGTGGATGATGATGATAATGATGATGATGCTGATGATGATGAAGATGATGATGATGATGAAGATGATGATGAAGAGGATTGTAGGGTTGCTGGTGATAATGAGATTAATTATGATGATAGAGAAAATGATGGAAATGAAAATGATGTTAATAATAATGACGGGGAGTTTTGATAATAGGAAATAAATTGATAATGAGAATTAAGTTATTTGTAAGATGAGAATTAGCTTTTTCATTGTTGGCAGGATGGATGGATGATTTTAATGGCCACAAAGCTAGAATGAAACCTACAAACACTTAAGCTGCGCCAGAATTCAATCTCTTATCGATCTCACACGTGATCAATCTTCCTAGAATGGTGCTCATAATGGTGATATTTACGGGGTCGATGATGATGATGCTCAACATTTTTTTAATTTTCAGAATGGTGATGGTTTGATGTTGATGTTTAGTAGGTTGATAACCCAAGTAATAAAGTATTGAAGCTCTAAATACTTGAAGATATTTCAAAGAAGAGTAGTTTTTACGAATTAATTATCTACCCAGAACAAATAACTGCCATATCAAGTCATCTCGGAATCAAGATATACCTATTTTATCGCTAAAAAAGAATAATTGAAACATTTATAGACGTATTTAACTTATTTTTTGTTCTCTGGGTGTTTGTGTGTTTGTGTACATGTGGTTTTGTTTGCGTGATTGTTTTTGTCCATGCACCTAGTGATATATTGGATTTTTTTTTCTATAAATTGATTAAATTTCAGAATGAATCAAACAAAACAAAAAGTTTTTCATTTCATGCAAGCGAATCTCTTTCTCATTTTGTTTCAAAGTTAATTTGCTTTTTATTGGATAAACTTAATTTTAGCAAATTGATAAAAACTGCGCTTTTAAAATAAACGTTTTGAAACGAAATCTTTTTTTGAATTCTTTCCTTTGATTCAATCAAAAGTTAATTCAATAAGTTTTTTATATTATTTTTTTCAAATATAAAATGTTGATTTATAAATTTTTTTTTCAAAATTGCTTTTTTGATAATAAAAATTCACTTTGAGTAATCAAGAAATGGCAAAGAGGTCTTCAGAGGAACGTTAATGTTGAATGCGGGTGTGTGGTATTATTGCAACGCATCTGTCGAGCATCCTCAGCATTAAGGCACTACCATTACAAATAATACGCTCAATAACACCGTTTTGTATGTCTAATAAATTAATTTACGTTTGGAAAATAGATATGTTTGTTCTATAGAAAGTACGATACACCTTTGTGAATAAATTTATTTAGTAAAACTTCTACCAATGATTTTTGAAATCTTTTGAATTTGAAGAAAGAGCGCTATAAAAATCTATTTGATTGATTGATTGTGTCAAATATCTTCAGGGTTTACTTTATTTCAATGACTTAAATTTTAGAACCGAATACTTTTGACCCAAAACTATCAACCATCTACCCAGCCATCCACCTCTCCCTCCATTCACCCACCCATTCATCTACTGTTCTGGTCATTGACAGTTTCCCTTCTTTCCACCCACCTGTCCTTCCCTTTTTTTATAGTTTTCTAAAAGTGAATTTAGATAATAGCAGGGATGGGCGCATATTATTTCAATCGCGTCGTCGTCATTATAATATTGCTTCTTCGCAGTTTATGCCACCATTAAGTTATATAGCCTGGACTTCGTTGTCTGCTTCATCATTTTCCCATCCCACATCTTCAATGAAAACTATTTCATTACATAAAAACAAATTTAATTAGCTTGGTAAGCCGATTGCAAAAAATAAAATACCTATTAAATGTTGCCATGATTATAAAAAATATTTTTTGTTTTTTGAATTTTTTTATATTGAGAAAAGAAAAGTGTTATCAAAATTCTGTCAAATTATTAATATTTTATCGAATTCTGTTTGCGAAGCTCCAGCAGTGTTTATTTTGCTTTCAAATCAAGGCGATAACGATTCTTAACGTTCGAAATGCTAAATATACATTTGTATATGCGCAGAAATATATAGTTGAAATTTGATACAAATAAAATAATTTTTATTATAGAATATTATGAGAGTGGAATAATTGAAACATTTGGATGAGCTACGAAATTAAACGATGAAAAATATATTAAGAAATAAAAAGAATTTAGACAAATATTTTTTTTACAAAATTGAAAGCTATTTTTCTATTGGTAGAGCTGGGCTTTTTGAGTAAATACTTCTCGATCATTATCATAACTTCATTTCCTGTTTCATTTTTCGTTTGAAATAATAATTTCGATCAAATGTCGAGCTGGAATTAGCATTTCAAAGAGTATTAAAACACGCTCGCACCCACAAACACACCCACACACACACACCGACAAACACACAGACACCGACACACACCGACAAACACACACACAGACACACATAGAAAAATATACCGAGACACAAACACAGACGCACACACAGATGAATAAGGACTCACTAAAGATAACCTCTTAAAGGGGATATTAAATTTTTCTTTCATTGTGTCGACATTTTTCAAATAAAGTTCATAAGCATTAAAGAATTGCCACCCTGGAATTTGAACGTATCCGTTTGCATTTACTTTCAATAAAGCTAATTTACTTTCGAGAAGAATTTTTTATTTTTTTATGTGTTTTGTTTTATTTTCTGAATCAATCATAAAACGTTTTTTTCACACTCTCTCCATTATTTCTCATCTTGTTTTCAACTACCCTTCCATCACATCAACACACCAACCAACCCACCCACCCACTCCTTACACCTACCTAACCCACCAATGCACTCACTCCATCCTTCCACCTACCTAACACACGAATTACTCACTCCCTCCTTCCACCCATACGTCACTTGCATCAGCCCATCATGACTTCACATAGACTGGCGCTTTAAAATTGCATGCTTTTTACTCGCCTGTTGTTCAATTGAATATAATCATTCAACGCTTCAGTCAATATCAATGAATCTATCTAATCACGACAGTATTTATAAGAAACAAATTAGTTTTCGGAACTTCAATTTGAATTTTCAAAATGTTAATCAAGTTTTTATCAATTTTTATTTTTATTTTGTTTCTTAAAAAACATAAAAATATGGAAAAACAACAAATCAGATAAGAAAATATATGTTAAAATATTTAATAAATTCATAATGAAAGTTTTAAAATAAAAATGAAAGAATAAAAAAAAAGCTTTTCTGAGATGCAAAATAGGATGTAGTGATGACAAAATGTTACAGATGCCATAGCACAGTCAATTATAAATAACTAGTTCTAAAATTTATGTATCACTTGCATCTGTTTTGTTTGTATGTTAGTTGTTATTTTATTATGTTTTTATAAATGTGGTTTTGTTTTTCTTGATAGCTATGAGTTGTTATATAATTTGTAAAAGTATTTATTTCTTGTTTTACATATTTTCAGATATATATATGTAATTTCAGGAAAATAATATTCCTTTTAAATGATTTATAACATTGTTAAAGTATTTGAATAACGAAAGTTATTACATAAAAAATGCAAAGTTAAAGCAATCTCACATGCAAAACTTGAACAGCATACATTTAAACTCATACACATAAATGAGAAAACAGTTAATAAAAAAATACTTTTAGATTAATACAGAAACTCTTATAGATACACAGAGAATAAAAATTGTAAATAAAAAAAAACAAAATTGAACATACTAAACACACTTAAACATACTCACAAAAACAATGAAACGAAAAAAAATACAACGAAGCCAACAGGGAGACAGACACAGGGATAAGGATGAAGCTCAAAACTCATGCATTTTAACGACCCGACATAGCTGCAAAACAAATATTTTATTGACCAGCGGACTTTTTAATCCTTACATATAAATTGAACATTACTTATGATATCCATAAACTCAAAAGCTTCTATTTTTGTATATTTATTGTTCCATTTTAACAACTTTTTAGAGTTTCATTTCAATAGATTTTTATCGTAATACCTTATTCTGATTTTGCGAAAATAGTGAAGTATTATTTTTTAAATACATTTATTAAATTCCTAACCTTTAAAATCAACTTACTTTATTCCAATCTTCAGAGCTTTTCATGAAATAACCAGCATCATATTTCATAAATTTTAAAGTATGTATTCTAGTTTAAATGGTTTTTAAAATATTCATAGACTGAATAAAAAATTCATAGACTGAATAAAAAATTCATAGATTGAAAAAAAAATCATAGATTGAAAAAAAAATTCATAAATTGAAAAAAAAAATTCATAGATTGAAAAAAAAATTAATAGATTGAAAAAAAAATTAATAGATTGAACAAAAATTAATAGATTGAAAAAAAAATTCATAGATTTTAAAAATAAATGCTAATTATTTAAAAATAAAATTTATATGAAATTTAATTATTCAATCCTTTCACTAGCCTCATTCATTAAAAAACTATTGAATATTACTTTTCTTCTAATTGTTAAACTTTTGATTAGTTTAAACCCCCATTAAATTCCATCAAGGATCTTTAACCCGATTTTTTTCAATGCGTTTTTTATATTTCAACCCTTTTCAGCTTGCCGCCACTCTATCACCTCCAGGTTTCTGCATCAAAAAACGAATCTGCATTTGTCAATACAGCTTGTGTTTTTTGACCCCCGTCTCAAAAATCGTCCATGCCTACACAATGCTTGGAAAAAATTTAAATTATACTACGGTGTTAGCAAAAACGTGGCTCTTAAAACATTTTTTCCCATTTTTCGAAGTATTTGTTAAGACTTTTTGCGGAATTTATTCTGCTATGGATTAGAGATTTTCAAGTTTTGAATATTAAAATCGTTATATTTTTTAGAAATTGTATGTGCTTTAAAAATAATTTTGTTCATTTTGCACTTTTTAAAGATTGGTTTTATATTGCTTGAAGCAATTTGAGTTCACTCCGATAAATTAAGAACTAGGTGGACATCCTGCTGCATTAGCAGTTTGCGCTGATAAAAACTGACTTTCAAATTAAATTTCGTTCTAACAAAATTGTGTACTAAGCAAAATAAAAAAAATTAAAGTTCAAAAAGCGATAAATAAAAATGCGTTTAACGATTCCGACAAAAAGGCATTTAAACTCATTGGAAGCTTTTTGAATTATGACTGGCTTAAACTCGCGAAAGGGTTATTGAAAGAACACATAAAGCTGTCATGCCTTTAATACATTCAGATTAGACCTTATATATACCACTTGAGTTCAATATGTAGATGATGGGGTGACGCTTTTGATAAAGTTTAAGATGATTTTAAGTTCAATTCCAAGCACAATACTTTCAGATTTAACCACGTTAATACTCCATAAACAACGCTAAGCACTTTAAAAATCAGAAAAATTCGCTATTCAGTCCAATCGGTTTCGCAAAATAATCAGAAACAACATAAAATAATAAGTTTTTTATTTTAAATTTAAAGTTTCCATTTTGCAGTTGTCTCGCCTTTTGTCGCTTTTTGTTGTTTACGGTGACCAATAAAAGGTTATCAAGAATTTAGCGCTTCATAAATAGACGAAGTTTTCTGGCTCTAAAGCAAAATGTAAGAAAAATATAGCCTAGTTCTTTTGTCGTTTTAGGCTTATGTTTGAGTCCCTTTGAATGTATGCTTGTAATGTTTTGTATTTTTTATTTTGTTTGTATGTCTGAGGCCTATTGAGTGTGCCAGTTTGTTTGTGTCTCTAATGATATCGGCGTGCTTTGCCAACTCTCGATTGGTTTATATATTCGAATTTTTCTGTCTTTTGCTGCTCTTTGAAACGTTTTGAAGAATTTTGAAGAATTCAATGCGTGGGCATGCAGACAAATTTGGCTTGATTTTATACGTGGAAACTTGATGCATTAAAATGCAAAAACATTTTGTTTTACATTGCCTTTAAGCAACATTCCTAGATATAGGAATGGGAAAGAGTTGTTGGAAATGTTGAAAAAATAATACCTGTTATATTACTGGTTAAAAATTTAAATACATATTTGTTCATGAATCTAAATTGAAAATATGATCTAGTAGTGATCATTATTAAAATATTTATAACATTCACATCAGCATGATACATAGTTGAAGTCAAACTTGATTATTAGGCGACTTGGCGATTGGAATTGTATACAAATGATGGGCTGGGCTACTTCTGAAGCAATATAAGCCCTTTATTCTAAATAATTATAAAAGAATATAAAGGATAATAACTAATTAATAAAATAAAAATTCTATTAAAAATAATTTAACAGAAGTTTGAGTTCAAAATTTTTAAAAAATGGAAAAAAGCATAAAAAGCAAAAAATAAAAATTATAATTAACAGAAAATCCCTTGTCATAAAAATGGAAGATAGTAATTCTATTAGTATATGTAATAAAGACAGAATATGAAAAAATGGATAAATGTATAAAACATTTTATGCAAAACAAAAATATTTAATTAATAATTTATATTTATAAAAACTAAATATTATTTCAAAAAAGAAAAATGTCTGAATGAGAGAATTAATGGAAGATTGAACTAGATAAAAAAATATTTAAAAAACAAATTAATGAAATAAAAAACTAAATAAACTGAATGGAAAGATGAATGGATGAGTTAAATAAATCAGAAAATAATTTCGCATCAGCACGCTAGACTCGAGTAATTCAGGCAGAAACTATTACAGTGTTTTAAGCTTACAAGCGATTTATGGCAAAAGAACACTGAACGAATGTAAATGAAAAATACAACTAAAAAAACACTACAACAAGCATTATAATAAAAAAGGAGCAATAAGAACAGTGTCAAATCTATATAAAAAAACTTTTAAACCATTAAAACAGAGCAAAATTCAACTACAACTAAACTCTCACGGCTTTTACAGTTACGACTATTTTACGGAAATTTTCAACCAAATTCATATTTTTACTTTGATTTTTACTTTTTCTCCCAAACCTCTAAAAATAAATTAAATGGAAATTAAGTTAAAATGAAAAAAAAATCATAAATAAAAAGAAGAAAAAAGAAAGGCACTGAACATGACTTGAAAAATGTCTAAAATAATAAAACAGTAAAATGACTGAGAAAAATAAAATACATTAAAATGATTGAAATTTATGAAAAACTTACATTAAAAAAGATTTCAAACAAATTTACAAATACACATGACGTAAATTCAACGACATCAAAAGGTAGAAAAAACGTATCCTAAAAAATACAAAACAATGCCCTGCCCATAGGCACTGTTTACTTTTCATAACAAAGATCATGGAATCATGCCATGTTTATCTATCTATATTATCGTCTACGTCTTTTTGGGTGATTCTTTTAACGAGTCCAGGATTGATGGATGGATGGATTGATAGATGGATGGATAGATGGATGAATGGATTGGTGGTTGATGAAAAAAACGGTGACAGTTTGAAAAATGAATGAGTTAAAGGAGGGATTATTTGATGGATTGATTGAGCAGATGTTTAGCCAATATTGTACATATGAATAATTAGAATGAAAATTGAAAGAAGAAAAATTAAGCTGAAAATCATCAGCGTTGCCATCTTCCATCATCAACCTTTCACTTCTCCCTTATGTCACACCATCTCCGCTTGTACCAACATACACAAATGGACACACAAAGAAACTTGAAAGTATATATATCTTTATTAATCTAAAAATAAATATATATGTATGTATTTAGTTCCATTTCATCCATTAAAATTTTTTTTTGACTATTTTAATTTATTTAATATTAGTTTAAATATCTACATATTAACTTTTAAAAAATAAATTAAAAATTATTTTCATAGACCAAAAAATTTATATTAAAACTGAAATGTATGCAAATCAAAGAGTCTGCATAGAAACAATAGAAGGATTTGAATGAGGATTGTACCAAATTGAAAGAATGGTGGGCAGGAAAGGAAGTGAATGGTGGTAAGAAGAAAAAACTATAAAAAGTCTAAAGGTAATTGTAATGGGAATATTGAAAAGTTTGTTGGAGTGTTGTTTTGAATAGGCAATAAAAAGTTTTCTATGTCTTTTGTTGGAAAATAGATTTGAATAACAATTTAGGACTCTCTTTCACTTGTGCTGGATTCTCACTATAATAAAATATTCTAAAATTCATAGTTTTAAAAAAATAAAAATGGGCAACAAAAAACACAACGGAAGAAAAACTTGGAAGATCATAGATTAACGATTAGATTCAGAATACTGCCACCATAACAATGAAAGTTATTTTTCATTAAAAGCCGAGCGATAATAAACACTATCTGTGTCACTCAAGGATGTGTTGAATTTAAATAAATTCATAATTTACTTTGTGCAGGTTAATGTCAACTCACGTTTAATATTAAACTTTGAAAAAATAAGTTTTCTATTCCATTAAAAAGCTTTTTTGAAAAAAGCTTGCATTTCAGTCATACAATTTTATTCCCCTTGTGACTGATAAAGGTATACATTAGACTAAATCAAAGTTTTCGGACATATAAAAAATAGAATTTAATATCACTAAAACGACCGATGGAATTTATTAGTCGGAGGTCGATCAGGAAAATGACTCAACACCAAACGCACTAAATGACTAAACGGCTAGGCAATAAAATTTTGAATTCTATTTGCTATTAATCCTTATTCGACCACTACTACCGCTAATACTACAACTATCACTACAAAATTTAGTAAAAATATATATACAGTATAAGTTGTACTACATCTATTTTAACACAAGAATACTTCACTAAAGACAGAATCTTTAAAGTGCCAAGCCACACTCACCCACAACATGGAGCATCCCACGCCATTCGGCATGCACACCCCAAAATGGCATTAAATCACAGGAAATTGAAAAATAATAAAAATGATAAATGAAATGTGAATTTCTGTGGAGTGGAGGCTAGATTGATGCATATTAATTTTCCGACAATCAGATCAAAGACCATCACAGGAGTCAGGCTAATTTATTGTTTCTGTACGTGATGTCCGTCCAGCGTTGGCGTATTTTGAAATTGATGAATTCATGCATTGCTTCGTGTTTTGTTTGCTTTGTACTTTTTAAATCAAGTTTTTCTTGATTTTTATGTGCCTTTTTGTGTCTCTTATGATGACATGTTCTAAAGTATAAAAAAATACTTTGGAATATGTCTTCGAATGTATATGCAGCTTGAAAAGGTTTCATTTATAAAAGTTTTGTGACAGTTTTTAGAAGTCATAAAGTTGATCGTGTTATGACAGATATTGAAAAAATTGCAATTATTCATTCATTGGCGTACAGGCATACATAAGTATTCAGAAGTATGAAAACTTCCATTGCAAGAAAATACGCATGTAAAAATTATTCATTTTTACACACACACACACACACACACACACATACACCCACAAAGACACACACACATAAAAGATCAGTGGAGCACCCTTAACCCCACTTCCTACCACCCATCCACATTAAAGCTGCAATGCTTCTCATCGAATGGTGTTATTGTCGCAGGATAGCGTAGCCGCGCGGTTGATGTTATCCTGCGTCCAGATTTTAGCGAGATACTTTTAACAATCTTTTTTTCTTATTTATTAATGTTTAGTGAATTTTGGTAAAATAAAAAAAATAAATTTATTATTTTTAAAATATTTTTTTATGAATCTTAATAATCATTGAATTTTCGTAAACTAAACTTAACCTTAACCTAACACTAAATAAATAAAATATTTATAATAATTAATTTATCAAAAATTACTCTAATAATTGAATTTATATTTTATTTATATTTTAATAATCTAATTTTTTGTTATTTTACTCATTATAAATATAATTAATAAATAAATAATTTAAAAAACGAGTTACATTTTTTTAAAACATGAGTTAAATCCTTTAAAACATAAATTAAATCCTTTAAAACATGAATTAAATCCTTTAAAACATGAATTAAATCCTTTAAAACATGAATTAAATCCTTTAAAACATGAATTAAATCCTTTAAAACATGAATTAAATCCTTTAAAACATGAATTAAATCCTTTAAAACATGAATTAAATCCTTTAAAAAATATTTGTTTTACAAAATATTTTTACCGGGAATTGAACCCAGAGCGTAGCGATACGCAGTCTAGGGTGAAATCGCTTGACCACAGAAGCTGTTGAAGATTTGCTCTAATAAAGATTGAAAACCCTTACATTCACTGTACCTAATGAAAATCACGTAGAATTTAACGGTGAACCTATTTAAGTTTTGAAAGAAATACATTAAAATATAATTATGAATTTATTCCCAATGAATTCATAACTTTAAATTACAAATTCACTATATTACTAGATTATAAAATCTGGACGCAGGATAACACCAACCGCGCGGTTACGCTATCCTGCGACAATATTGTCGCAGGATATAATCTTCGCTTCTCATCAATCATTTTTGAGACGCTTCACTCTTTAAATATTCTTTAAGTCATCAATAACCCCGTCTTTATTGCTTTGATCATTCCACTTTTTCTACTACCACCACTACTACTGAAACTGTCACTAATACTACTAATACATTAATAATAATACTATTACATTTTTGCTACCACATACACTAGTGCTACCTTTGCTCTTTTTGAATAAAATAATAATAAAATAATAATTTATATAAATATATATAATATATTAACAAAGAAATAACTGAGCATATAAATATTAATAATAAAATTTATAAAAGACATTTTTAAAGTTTGTAATTTTTTAAATAGTTTTTCTCATATTTTTGTTATTAATTACGATAAAAGACAATATTGTCGCAGGATAGCGTAGCCGCGCGGTTGGTGTTATCCTGCGTCCAGATTTTAGCGAGATACTTTTAACAATCTTTTTTTCTTATTTATTAATATTTAGTGAATTTTGGTAAAATAAAAAGAATAAATTTATTATTTTTAAAATATTTTTTTATGAATCTTAATAATCATTGAATTTTCGTAAACTAAACTTAACCTTAACCTAACACTAAATAAATAAAATATTTATAATAATTAATTTATCAAAAATTACTCTAATAATTGAATTTATATTTTATTTATATTTTAATAATCTAATTTTTTGTTATTTTACTCATTATAAATATAATTAATAAATAAATAATTTAAAAAACGAGTTACATTTTTTTAAAACATGAGTTAAATCCTTTAAAACATAAATTAAATCCTTTAAAACATGAATTAAATCCTTTAAAACATGAATTAAATCCTTTAAAACATGAATTAAATCCTTTAAAACATGAATTAAATCCTTTAAAACATGAATTAAATCCTTTAAAACATGAATTAACCCATTAACGCATGACTCAAAGGAATTAATTAATTTTTTAACATTTTATTGAAAACCCGATTCTAACAAATAAAATCAAAAAATTAGTCTGAAATATTTTATACAAAAAAAGTTATGATGAAAATAAAAAATGTCCTTAAAAAAGGACGCTATGCATTGCTACCGACGGTAATCACGATTCGTGGTAGATGCTGAAGCACTCCAAATGTAAAGCTACATTACATTTAAGGCATTTCTTTTGCACTTTCTTTCCACATTGCTTGAATCTTTTTTGCCCATCTCCAATTTGACTAATAAAATGATCTTATTAGTTTGGATACCACCGATCCACCAAGGCCTAAATCGCTGTTGCAATCTTCCGATGCTCCTTGATATGGGTTTACCAAATAACCAAGTCTATTATTTAGACGCCAAACTGTATTCCCAAACCTTATAGGTTTCCCTCTGATAAGTTCTTTTGATGAATGCCTCCCATAATATGACACGATTGATTCATCAATTGCCAAATGACATTCTTTGGGCTAAAATTTGTAAAATCTGTCATTCATAGCATCAAATAATGGACGCACTTTGGCCATTCTGTCTAATTTATTAGTTTTCTCATTGTCATTGCAATGAAAATATCTTAATAATTATTCAAATCTGTTGACAGTTATAGCATTGCTTACAGCTAGATTGTGTCCATGGTCGCTTTGTTCGCAATACATCCTGCGGTTTGCCATAGGAACATAGTCTCTTGATTTTGAGGGTAGAGCGCTATAGAAATTTATTTGATTGATTGCCTGAAAGAATGAGTATAGGCTATAATTATGCTTTCAGGTTTGCTCCTTTAGCAAACCGCAGGATTTACTGCGAACAAAGCGACCATGGACACAATCTAGCTATACTGTATAGTTATCAACTTGATGACTGTTACATAAAAAAATTAATTAAACAATGTGAGGAAAGACATGTTTTCAAATTTTGATTTGTCGTGTGAACTGTTAGAACTGTATCTGCTGAGAAGAAATCATTGTCATCTTCCAAAATACTAAGGACTTCATGAAGAGCGAATCTGAAAATAATTGTTTTTACCATCAGTATTACTGCATAGTGTCCTTAAAAAAGGACACTCAATAAAACACAGTTTTTGGAAATAATATTACATGTAAAATAAAATTTATTTTAAATAAAGATATAAGAATGAATAACAATGAAATATTATTATACATTATGAATGGTAGACATTAAATAAAATTATAACTAACTTTTTTTCATGAGCCATGACAAAAACACAAAAAATTTAGTTATCGCCTTGAAAAATCAGAATATCGAAACAATCTATCAATTTCAAATCACAAAAAAATTTTTAACAAAGACTTCAGTTTATATAGGACAGGATTAGCTGCAAAGATAATAAATATAATCAAGATAACTATTATTAAAAAAACTTTTTATTGCTGTCCTTAAAAAAGGACAGTATGCGTTAATGGGTTAAATCCTTTAAAAAATATTTGTTTTACAAAATATTTTTACCGGGAATTGAACCCAGAGCGTAGCGATACGCAGTCTAGGGTGAAATCGCTTGACCACAGAAGCTGTTGAAGATTTGCTCTAATAAAGATTGAAAACCCTTACATTCACTGTACCTAATGAAAATCACGTAGAATTTAACGGTGAACCTATTTAAGTTTTGAAAGAAATACATTAAAATATAATTATGAATTTATTCCCAATGAATTCATAACTTTAAATTACAAATTCACTATATTACTAGATTATAAAATCTGGACGCAGGATAACACCAACCGCGCGGTTACGCTATCCTGCGACAATATTGTCGCAGGATATAATCTTCGCTTCTCATCAATCATTTTTGAGACGCTTCACTCTTTAAATATTCTTTAAGTCATCAATAACCCCGTCTTTATTGCTTTGATCATTCCACTTTTTCTACTACCACCACTACTACTGAAACTGTCACTAATACTACTAATACATTAATAATAATACTATTACATTTTTGCTACCACATACACTAGTGCTACCTTTGCTCTTTTTGAATAAAATAATAATAAAATAATAATTTATATAAATATATATAATATATTGACAAAGAAATAACTGAGCATATAAATATTAATAATAAAATTTATAAAAGACATTTTTAAAGTTCGTAATTTTTTAAATAGTTTTTCTCATATTTTTGTTATTAATTACGATAAAAGACAATATTGTCGCAGGATAGCGTAGCCGCGCGGTTGGTGTTATCCTGCGTCCAGATTTTAGCGAGATACTTTTAACAATCTTTTTTTCTTATTTATTAATATTTAGTGAATTTTGGTAAAATAAAAAGAATAAATTTATTATTTTTAAAATATTTTTTTATGAATCTTAATAATCATTGAATTTTCGTGTGTGTGTGTGTGTGTGTGTGTGAGTGTGTGTGTGTGTATGTGTGTGTGTGTGTGTGAGTGTGTGTGTGTGTATGTGTGTGTGTGTGTGTGAGTGTGTGTGTGTGTGTGTGTGTGTGTGTGTGTGTGTGTGTGTGTGTGTGTGTGTGTGTGTGTGTGTGTGTGTGTGTGTGTGTGTGTGTGTGTGTGTGTGTGTGTGTGTGTGTGTGTGTGTGTGTGTGTGTGTGTGTGTGTGTGTGTGTGTGTGTGTGTGTGTGTGTGTGTGTGTGTGTGTGTGTGTGTGTGTGTGTGTGTGTGTGTGTGTGTGTGTGTGTGTGTGTGTGTGTGTGTGTGTGTGTGTGTATATATGTGTGTATGTGTGTTCGTATGCACGTGTTGCAAACTCACGTATCAATTAAAGTGACGGGCAGACGGCTCGCGAAATCGAATTATGAGTCTTGACACAGCAGTCATATCGTTAAGAATAAGCGTCAAAACTCCGCAGGCCGTTCATATAAAGAACTAAGCGTTCAAAACGCCAGTGGAGGTGTCGCCGTGGTGAAGAGTTGTGATTGTTCCAGTGCTTTTATGTACTTTCTGTTTTTTATTTACGAAGTTTTTTTCCTCGTTTTTATTATGTAGTTTTTCTTTTATAATGTGTTCTTAATTTTTTCCAAGTTTTAAATCATTGTTTGAATAATATACAGTTTGTCAATTAAAAAATTAGCATTTATTTTAAGGATGCAGTTGGAGAGTGGTGCTTGTTGGGATGGAGAAGAGGCGTGAGAAAGCTAATCTTTGAAGTTTTTTGTATCTGCTTCAAGTTTTCCTATATTTTTTTCCGATTTTTCACTATTCTAAGTAGGCCTTCTATAACAAACCATTATTTCTTCATCTAACATTTGTTCAAAACTTTTTCAACCTTTCTATACAACTATGAAAGGTATTTTATCAATTCACACACAGCAAATATCAAACAAACAAATATTCGAAAATACAATCATTCAGGATCATTTCTTAGAATGCCACTGTCTTTCAATTGAACATCGATGCACTTCTATACGATGCGATACATTGACTATGCTTATCCTATTTGCAATAGTAGAATGATTATATTAATGAGGATAACTGTGGCGTAATGAAGATAATGATGACGTGGTAATGATAAAAATAGTGTGGTCATGTTTTGGGGAAGTATATATGTTTTTATTCAAATATCTTTACCCCTTTATATCTAAATCGTCATTGAATTGATTGTTGACACGTCACTACCATGGCAACCAACCGGAAGTTTAATGCGTTCTTAAAATCAATCGGTACCAAAGATTAGAAACAGTTTCATTGATTTTTTATCGATCAGTTTTGTTTTTTGTGCTGGTTTTTGGAACTGTTATTTTCAAGTGGGTTTATTGTTTTATCTTTACGACAGAGATAAATGGAAAGATTGGATGGGGTAGTCGGTGGATGGTGAAAAAGTGAGATGGTGTTGGTGGAAAACGATGCTGAATTGTGAAAAATAATCCTGATTGGAGATTTAAATTTGATTGAAAAAAGATTTATTTTTTCCCAAAATTTATTTTTGTATGAAAAAAATAAATGTCATAACGTGTTTGAACGTAATAAACCAAATTCTATTTTTCAATCAAACTTTTCCAAACCGTTAGTACAAATTTCACAAACACAAAATCCAAAAAAGAAAAAAATTCTCATTTTATTTTTTGAAAAGAAAAAACTTTTCCAAATTTCTTTTAGATTAAAGGTTATCCAATAAACTATTAAATACGAAGTTGAAAGTGACGCAGAAAAGGCTGAAGTGGCGTTCTTTTGTGTTCTTTTAGCAACAATGCCCGTCAAAAAAGATCTGAGTTTAATCAAAAGAAACAGGATTAAAGTGGATTCGGTGACTTAAAATATGGAAAGTTAACAAACGCGTCAAAGTGTGTGACGTTTTGCTATGAGGTGTGTGTGTGTGTGTGTTTGGATGTGTGAGTGTGTGTGTGTTTGGATGTGTGAGTGTATGTGTGTTTGGATGTGTTAGTGTGTGTGTGTTTGGATGTGTGAGTGTGTGTGTGTTTGGATGTGTGAGTGTGTTTTTCAGCGTTGCAGAATTGCGTGAGCACAATGCTGAAGTTATTGAATCAAAAGCCCTTCCATTGAAATTTTTCAAGAAATTCGATTTTGTATTTGTAGAAATAATTCGAGTGATTCAATTACATCTTGTATTATGAATTACGATTTCCGCCTTGCCATAAGTAATATATCTGTTTCATAATTTATTTAAAATAATATTTTTAGATATATAAATGTTTTCTTTCTACTAATATTTTTCGTTTTTGATGAGACATTTGCAGGCGTTGGTGACATAAAATAAATAGGTATTTTATTTATTTACACGATTCAAAAATTCCTATATAAACAAAATTTTCATTTAATATTTTATTAAAATCCCATAAATGCGTTGCTTTATATCGAACCTTTCCGTAGTTTTAGCTAGCCAGAAAATGGTGAAGCAAGTACTGCTAGTGAAACTTCATTTTCACAATTTAATACATTTTAAAACTCTTCTATTGGTAAATATTTCTTATGGATTAAAACCGGAAGTTATTTTTTGAAGCATTAACAGCATTAATTAAAAGGCTAATATGTAAAAGGAGTGAAACAAAGAGTGGAGACATCGCTTTCAATAGAAGAGAACATTCTTCATTCACACACTCAGCCATTACTATTGTGCAATGAAAACAATAAAAGTACACAGAAATTTGGAGCAGAAAAATGGTTGAAAAAACATTAAATGAAAGTAGAACTAAGTTTTTTTAATATAATAATAATAACAAAATTAATTTAATTACACAAAATTTTCAATTAAATGATCTTAGTAGTAATGTATTTTTCAAAAGTTTTTATTTTTTTATTTTTGATTTACATCTTAATTTAAATTAAAATAATAATAATAAATATTTTTTTTATTAAATTTTAATTTATAACTTTATTATTTAAAAATAATAATAATGAAAATCATGTTAAATAAAAATTAGGGGAAAAAAATTTTGGGACCGTTTTTAAGGTAGCAACTCAAACTCATATTGTCATTACTCAAATGAACACTCAAAAAAACTTTTAACGCACGCTAAAAAAACTAAAAAACAAGAATAATAAGTTTTTACAAACAATTTTAAAAAACTATAGAAACATTGAAAAGACACTGACTAGATGAAACAAAGGATAATGATTTAGAAACATTTGAAACAACTAGAAAAGGACAATGGCAGGGATGCCACAATCAAGTCTCTGTCGAACTTTTGAATATCAACAATACACGCGTATATAATTACACACTCACTTAAAAAGTTTGCACATGCAAAAACCAACAAACAAACACATACACACACCCAAAACACACAAACCAACAAACAAACCACATACACACACCCAAAACACATATACACACAAACCACACAGAGACGTAGGAAAAAGAGATTTCCAATTGTTACAAAGCATCAGCAGATCGCTCCACCTGTCTTATCGGCCTTTGATCGCAGGGAAACTCAACATTATTTTTATTTTAATTTTAATTTACATATATTGCATAGTTACATATATTGCATATTTACATATATTGCATATTTACATATATTGCATATTTACATATATTGCATATTTACATATATTGCATAGTTACATATATTGCATATTTACATATATTGCATATTTACATATATTGCATAAATAAAATCAATAAATAAAATCATTAAATAAAATCAATAAATAAAATCATTAAATAAAATCAATGAATAAAATCAATAAATAAAATCAATAAATAAAATCAATAAATAAAATCAATAAATAAAATCAATAAATAAAATCAATAAATAAAATCAATAAATAAAATCAATAAATAAAATCAATAAATAAAATCAATAAATAAAATCAATAAATAAAATCAATAAATAAAATCAATAAATAAAATCAATAAATAAAATCAATAAATAAAATCAATAAATAAAATCAATAAATAAAATCAATAAATAAAATCAATAAATAAAATCAATAAATAAAATCAATAAATAAAATCAATAAATAAAATCAATAAATAAAATCAATAAATAAAATCAATAAATAAAATCAATAAATAAAATCAATAAATAAAATCAATAAATAAAATCAATAAATAAAATCAATAAATAAAATCAATAAATAAAATCAATAAATAAAATCAATAAATAAAATCAATAAATAAAATCAATAAATAAAATCAATAAATAAAATCAATAAATAAAATCAATAAATAAAATCAATAAATAAAATCAATAAATAAAATCAATAAATAAAATCAATAAATAAAATCAATAAATAAAATCAATAAATAAAATCAATAAATAAAATCAATAAATAAAATCAATAAATAAAATCAATAAATAAAATCAATAAATAAAATCAATAAATAAAATCAATAAATAAAATCAATAAATAAAATCAATAAATAAAATCAATAAATAAAATCAATAAATAAAATCAATAAATAAAATCAATAAATAAAATCAATAAATAAAATCAATAAATAAAATCAATAAATAAAATCAATAAATAAAATCAATAAATAAAATCAATAAATAAAATCAATAAATAAAATCAATAAATAAAATCAATAAATAAAATCAATAAATAAAATCAATAAATAAAATCAATAAATAAAATCAATAAATAAAATCAATAAATAAAATCAATAAATAAAATCAATAAATAAAATCAATAAATAAAATCAATAAATAAAATCAATAAATAAAATCAATAAATAAAATCAATAAATAAAATCAATAAATAAAATCAATAAATAAAATCAATAAATAAAATCAATAAATAAAATCAATAAATAAAATCAATAAATAAAATCAATAAATAAAATCAATAAATAAAATCAATAAATAAAATCAATAAATAAAATCAATAAATAAAATCAATAAATAAAATCAATAAATAAAATCAATAAATAAAATCAATAAATAAAATCAATAAATAAAATCAATAAATAAAATCAATAAATAAAATCAATAAATAAAATCAATAAATAAAATCAATAAATAAAATCAATAAATAAAATCAATAAATAAAATCAATAAATGAAATTAATAAATAAAATTAATAAATAAAATCAATAAATAAAATCAATAAATAAAATCAATAAATAAAATCAATAAACAAAATCAATAAATAAAATCAATAAATAAAATCAATAAATAAAATCAATAAATAAAATCAATCAATAAAATCAATCAATAAAATCAATAAATTCTTTTTTCCTCACCACCACCACGAAACACACACACACACAAACACACACACAAACACACACACACACACACACACACAAACACACACACAGGAATGGAACAAGAAGACACTCGAGTGCACCAGGTCACTCAGGGGTCACACCGGTTCGGTCCTTTGCCTCCAATTCTCCGACGACATGATCATCTCGGGATCGAGTGACGCCACCGTCAGGGTTTGGTCAATCAGCACCGGTGAAATCACCAACATCCTCATCCACCACAGCGAGGCCGTTCTCCACCTGCGCTACAGTGAAGACGCCATCATGGTCACTTGCTCCAAGGTCCGTTTTGTCTTTTTTTCTGTTTTTTATCGTGTTTGTTTGGCAGTGTTATGTACGTTTGGTTTGATGGTAGCGTTTTGTTGGTTGGTTACCAGTGGTTGTATGAAGGATTGTCTTTTAGTGGAATTGGTTGTCTACACTAACATCACCAACATTAACATCGCCCACATTAAAATCGCCACCACCACCACTACCAGGACCGTTCGATAGCCGTATGGGACATAGTGTCACCGAAGAAGATCAACCTGAAGAGGGTCCTTCTGGGCCACCGCGCTGCCGTTAACGTCGTCGAATTTGACCTAAACTACATCGTCTCAGCCTCTGGTGACCGCACCATCAAGGTGGGTGGATCAATACGGACTTTCGTCTTAAAACTGTCTTTAACTAATGTATCCTTTCCATTTAAATCTCTGATTAACACCACTTTCAATCATCCCTCCTCTCACCCTCCTTCATCTTTCTTTTTCTTCATCATCTCATTGTTCGTCGACCACACTCATCCTCTTTCATCCTTCCATCGCCACTACCCTTACTCCCTCAACCACAACAACCTTTCCACAACAAACCCTCCCCTTCACTCCAACCCACCCTGACCCTCATCACCACCATCCTCCCAAACCCCGCACCCACCAACCACCCAGGTGTGGAACACGCAGACGTGTGAGTTTGTGCGCACACTGGTTGGCCACAAGAGGGGCATCGCGTGCCTCCAGTACCGCGACAACCTCATCGTCAGTGGCAGCTCCGACAACACCATCAGGTGCTCGCTTCCTTCATTCCTTCCTCTTCGTTCCTGTGTCGCCATTGATTGGGGGGGGGCTTTATAGTTATACTTCCACCTTTGTTGTTGTTATTGTTGTTATTGGTTTTGCTATTATGTACTTTAAAAATTATTGTTTTATTGGGGGATATTAATAATATTATTATTTACATTATGGATTTGTGAAGTTGTGTGTTTTGTATGTGGGAAGACAGTATATTGTGCTGGGTTTCTTGGGGGCTTTTAAACAAACACACACACATAAACATACACAAACACACACACAAACACACACACGCGGACAGACTGTGGGACGTGGAGTGTGGTGCTTGTTTGCGAGTGCTCGAAGGCCACGAGGAACTAGTCCGCTGCATCAGGTGATGTCTTCTTGTTGTTTTTGTTTTTGTTAGTTTTATTATTTTATTTGTTTTCATTGTTATTATTGTTATTTTTCAGTTTGTTTGTTGCTATGTTTGATTTCTGTAGTGGAAGTTGCGATCGAAGCAGACACTCGTGTGTTCGATCCACCACCACAACGCTACTACCACTGCCCCTCGCATCACCGCCACCCACTACATATTCCACCACAAGCACTACTTCCACCATTATCATCACCACCACTTCCACCATTATCATCACCACCACTTCCACCATTATCATCACCACCACTTCCACCATTATCATCACCACCACTTCCACTATTATCATCACCACCACTACTCGTTCCCGCACAGATTCGACAACAAACGCATCGTCAGTGGAGCCTATGATGGGTGTGTTTTTATGTTGTTTTGGTGTGTTGTTGTTGTATGGCTGTTGTTTTGGTGTGGTGTGGTTGTATGTCTGTTGTTGTATGGCTGTTTTAGTGTGGCTGTTGTAGTCCTGGTTTTATGGTCGTTGTGGTGGTGATTTCGTAGTTGTGGTTGTGGAGGTGGACAACTTATCACTATGCAATTATAATTTAATTAGTCCGTTTTGACAACTTATCACTATGCAATTATAGTTTAATTAGTCCGTTTTGACCACGTATCACTCGTTCACCTCCTTCTCTCACACCTCAGCAAGATCAAGGTGTGGGACTTGCAAGTGGCGCTAGACCCCAGGAGCCACCCCTCTTCACTCTGCCTCAACACACTCATTGTGCGTGTCTTCTTGCTTTCTTCTTGTTGTTTTTGTGGTTGTTTATACTAAGAATAAATATGTTAACAAAACTGTTGTTATTCAAAAACACTATATTTTTTCTCAAGTATCAGAACACTACCATCTAATTCATACCACCACAACATTACCAAACCACACTACCACTACACAATACAAAACACACACCACCACCACCACACAACAGGAGCACACGGGCAGGGTGTTTCGACTACAATTCGACGAGTTCCAGATTGTCAGCAGCAGCCACGACGACACCATCATCGTGTGGGACTTCATGAGTCAGGTGTGCACCACTGCCGCCAACGCCGCTCTTTCCAACGGAGCCGCCGGGAGCAGTAGCGGCAGTCCCTCGCTGATGTCGCGAAACGGTGTGTTGGGTGAGGAGGCGTCTGCATTGTCGTCGTCTGCCTCTTGAGGCGTTCCAATGATGCTTCTATCCTTTGTATTCCAAAAAGCCAGGTTTGTGTGGGGTGAGGGGGGTCGGGTCGAGTCAGGTGTGTTATGTGTGTGTGGGGTGAGGGGATGGGGGGAAGGTTCGGGTGTGTTATGTGTTGTTTCTGATGACTGCATATGATAGTTTTGCGTTCAATTGAATTATTCCTGACCTTTCTGAGATGTTATTATATTGTTCATCTAATTATTGCATTAATCCTAATTGACCTCAATTCATTTGCCTTATCATTCAAAGACGACTTCATTCATAGACAGCTCTGGGCCACGTCTCTCCCTAAATCATGAAACGCTTAAACCCTATTTATATCCTGAAAGGCATCAAAACAGCCATGTACATAAGCATCATCAGAATTAGTGCATCTCTTAAATAAGAAGTTTCAACATTTTTGGTCTACCTTTATCATTATTAGAAAGTTTTTCTCTTTTTTAAAACTTATTGCAACGTAAAATGATCTTTTCCACTTAGTACTCAAGCTTTAATTGAATCATTTAGTTTAAACAGAAGCTCATTCACTATTACTAATAAATAAATATATATATGTTAGTTTTAATTGGATTTTATCTTCATCGTTCTCATCATCATCATCACCACCAGAATCATCATCTTCATCTAAGGGCTTCTCAGCATAGCTTCTAGGCTTTCTCCTTACCTCCATGATTTGACACCTCCCATCTAGATGTAAATACCTTCGATTCAAGAAAGAGTGATACTTTTAATAACTAATCTAATTAAATAATTACATTAATTAAAATCAGAGAATTTACATAACTAGACATTTTATTTCGCCTCTCACCTTCCCACTTCTTTCTCGTTCTGACGTCACCGTTCATTTGACTGTGTATAAAGTTTTGTTTTAACTGTACATACTTTTAATCCAGCACTGTCGGTTTACTTTATCATCGTCTTATCGAATCTTTGGCTAAGACTTGGATTTGAATTTCTCGTCTCAATATTTATTTTGCCAATCATCGCGTCAAAATGGCTGCCGTCGTCCAGCCGGCAGCCGAGTTAAAATGCGCTTTTGACAATCACCGCCAAAAAATCACTATCACCATAAATAAAAAATTCTTTCATCACCACAATACCAACACTCATACCACAGCAGAATCATTACCACATCATCCTCAAAACACAATCATCATTCTTCTCAATTTTCTGTCTTGCCACTGGTGCCGAGGCTGCGAAAGAGGGTGAAGGAGAAGTCTTTGCCAACGCTGGTACTGCTGCTGCTATGGAAAGCTTTCTCCTTTATCCTTTCTCCTTGAGCGTTGATTCCCTGCGGCCATGTTGGTCTGCTGCGGCCATTCTCGACAGATTCAAAACAACCAACATTTGCACTAAAAACATTCTAATTAATTAAATCTAATTTTTATTTAGACTTTAGATTCTAAAATTTTAATATATTATACCCAAAACCGTTTATTCCACAAAGATCAAACCAAATTCAAACCTGCTAATAAATTTGTCTTTTGTGTGAGAATTAATATCATTTTTAATAAATAGTTTTCTAGGACGAAAAATTCAATTTTCATTTAAACGAGTATTTTCATCAAGTTGTTTTTCTTCAAAAAGGCGTTCATTATAAAGGTTGGTCACCATTTAACTAGCATTTTTAATATTTAATTTACCTCTAATTTATACATTTCGTTAAATAATAACTTCATGCTAAATTCTTCATAGGCCTAGCCATGGGAAATGTAATTTACAATTTTAAAGAAAAAGACAGTATGGAAGCTGAACCCATGTCGCCTCGTCCAGTCATGTTGGTTTTCATAATTAATATTCAATAAATATGTAAACATGTCTAATGTTCATTAATGAGTTAATCCAAATGTCTATGACCACCCCATCAGATTCTCAAAGCGAAGAGATGTCAGATGATGGTGTCTTTGAACATGGAGAGATGGAGAAGATGGTCTCAATGGCGGAAAAGAGTCTTGCGAGGGAGGAGGAAAAGAGGAGGAGGCTTCAGATCAGATCAGAAGCAGTAGACCAACCACGTCAGCTCGACACGGGCAAACCCAGGGTAGAGTCGTCCAGATGCATGTCCCTTCCGTCTCACTTGAGTCTCTCCATGTTCAAAGACACTATCATCTGACATCTCTTCGCTTTGAAAATCTGATGGGGTGGTCATAGACATGTGGATTAACTCATTAATGAACATTAGACATGTTTACATATTTATTGAATATTAAAATGATAAAATAATCCATGAATATTTAAATCGTCATCAAAAACAATACTTTGCCACCAAAACGCCCCTCCCATCCTCACTACCTGTAAAGTTCTACACCTCTTCCTCGCCACCATATCCCGGTCTCCTCTGCACAATGTAGCTGCCGTCAAGGTTCTCGCGGTAGGAGTCGAGTTCGGTGATGCTGAAGCTCGCCTTGTCCTCAGCAGCCGCCTCGTTCTTCACCCTCAGCAACTTGTACTCGTTGCCTTTCCTCTTCACTATTATCACATCCTCTGGGGTGTCAGAATTTTTTTGGTTAATAACTGTGCAAGATAATTAACACCGTTATTTTGGAGTCAATTATGAAATTTTCAAAGTAATGTTATAAACACAGAGTCATCACAGAAAAAATCACTGTTTTCAAATATGCAAAAGACTAACGAGTTATAATGGGCGTCCTCTCAATGTTGTCTGAAGGGGAGCGTGGGTCGTGCAGGCGTTGCACCGGCCCAGCCAGTTCAATGGGGGTGCGGGTGATTTCCTCGGAGGGTGAGCGAGGGTCAAACGAGGAGATTCCTGAGTGCACCACCTCCTCCTTTGATTCTCTGTTTTAATATTTTGTTATTTGAAAAAGAAAATGTTAAAATTTAATTTATAAATTATGAAAACCAACATGACTGGACGAGGCGACATGGGTTCAGCTTCCATACTGTCTTTTTCTTTAAAATTGTAAATTACATTTCCCATGGCTAGGCCTATGAAGAATTTAGCATGAAGTTATTATTTAACGAAATGTATAAATTAGAAGTAAATTAAATATTAAAAATGCTAGTTAAATGGTGACCAACCTTTATAATGAACGCCTTTTTGAAGAAAAACAACTTAATGAAAATACTCGTTTAAATGAAAATTGAATTTTTCGTCCTAGAAAACTATTTATTAAAAATGATATTAATTCTCACACAAAAGACAAATTTAAAGAAGGAAGTAGCAGGTTTGAATTTGTAGGGATGGCTAAGTGAATTTTTAATAATGTTACTAAAATGGGCGCATACTCAACTAAAAACAAAATATTAGAATTTAATGTTACAGATTTCAAAAATTGAATTCATAATACTTAAATGACTAAAATGTTTGATTTTGTTTAAAATGAAGGGGTCACGTTTGTGTCAAACTGCCAAGTGGCCACAGGCATCAATAAAATTATTTCTCAATTTTATTTGACTAAAATGTACGACATTGAAATGTTAATTTACACCCTCACAGCCCATCTGCAACTCATACACCACGCTGTGCTTTCTAATAAAACTGAATATTAATTTAAAAGCGCATTTTAACTCGGCTGCCGGCTGGACGACGGCAGCCATTTTGACGCGATGATTGGCAAAATAAATATTGAGACGAGAAATTCAAATCCAAGTCTTAGCCAAAGATTCGATAAGACGATGATAAAGTAAACCGACAGTGCTGGATTAAAAGTATGTACAGTTAAAACAAAACTTTATACACAGTCAAATGAACGGTGACGTCAGAACGAGAAAGAAGTGGGAAGGTGAGAGGCGAAATAAAATGGCTAGTTATGTAAATTCTCTGATTTTAATTAATGTAATTATTTAATTAGATTAGTTATTAAAAGTATCACTCTTTCTTGAATCGAAGGTATTTACATCTAGATGGGAGGTGTCAAATCATGGAGGTAAGGAGAAAGCCTAGAAGCTATGCTGAGAAGCCCTTAGATGAAGATGATGATTCTGGTGGTGATGATGATGATGAGAACGATGAAGATAAAATCCAATTAAAACTAACATATATATATATTTATTTATTAGTAATAGTGAATGAGCTTCTGTTTAAACTAAATGATTCAATTAAAGCTTGAGTACTAAGTGGAAAAGATCATTTTACGTTGCAATAAGTTTTAAAAAAGAGATAAAACTTTCTAATAATGATAAAGGTAGACCAAAAATGTTGAAACTTCTTATTTAAGAGATGCACTAATTCTGATGATGCTTATGTACATGGCTGTTTTGATGCCTTTCAGGATATAAATAGGGTTTAAGCGTTTCATGATTTAGGGAGAGACGTGGCCCAGAGCTGTCTATGAATGAAGTCGTCTTTGAATGATAAGACAAATGAATTGAGGTCAATTAGGATTAATGCAATAATTAGATGAACAATATAATAACATCTCAGAAAGGTCAGGAATAATTCAATTGAACGCAAAACTATCATATGCAGTCATCAGAAACAACACATAACACACCCGAACCTTCCCCCCATCCCCTCACCCCACACACACATAACACACCTGACTCGACCCGACCCCCCTCACCCCACACAAACCTGGCTTTTTGGAATACAAAGGATAGAAGCATCATTGGAACGCCTCAAGAGGCAGACGACGACAATGCAGACGCCTCCTCACCCAACACACCGTTTCGCGACATCAGCGAGGGACTGCCGCTACCGCTCCCGGCGGCTCCGTTGGAAAGAGCGGCTTTGGCGGCAGTGGTGCACACCTGACTCATGAAGTCCCACACGATGATGGTGTCGTCGTGGCTGCTGCTGACGATCTGGAACTCGTCGAATTGTAGTCGAAACACCCTGCCCGTGTGCTCCTGTTGTGTGGTGGTGGTGGTGTGTGTTTTGTATTGTGTAGTGGTAGTGTGGTTTGGTAATGTTGTGTGGTGGTAGTGTGCTTTGCATTGTGTTGTGGTAGTGTGGTTTGGTAATGTTGTGGTGGTATGAATTAGATGGTAGTGTTCTGATACTTGAGAAAAAATATAGTGTTTTTGAATAACACCAGTTTTGTTAACATATTTATTCTTAGTATAAACAACCACAAAAACAACAAGAAGAAAGCAAGAAGACACGCACAATGAGTGTGTTGAGGCAGAGTGAGGAGGGGTGGCTCCTGGGGTCTAGCGCCACTTGCAAGTCCCACACCTTGATCTTGCTGAGGTGTGAGAGAAGGAGGTGAACGAGTGATACGTGGTCAAAACGGACTAATTAAACTATAATTGCATAATGATAAGTTGTCAAAACGGACTAATTAAATTATAATTGCATAGTGATAAGTTGTCTACCACCACAACCACAACTACGAAATCACCACCACAACGACCATAAAACCAGGACTACAACAGCCACACTAAAACAGCCATACAACAACAGACATACAACCGCACCACACCAAAACAACAGCCATACAACAACAACACACCAAAACAACATAAAAACACACCCATCATAGGCTCCACTGACGATGCGTTTGTTGTCGAATCTGTGCGGGAACGAGTAGTGGTGGTGATGATAATAGTGGAAGTGGTGGTGATGATAATGGTGGAAGTGGTGGTGATGATAATGGTGGAAGTGGTGGTGATGATAATGGTGGAAGTGGTGGTGATGATAATGGTGGAAGTAGTGCTTGTGGTGGAATATGTAGTGGGTGGCGGTGATGCGAGGGGCAGTGGTAGTAGCGTTGTGGTGGTGGATCGAACACACGAGTGTCTGCTTCGATCGCAACTTCCACTACAGAAATCAAACATAGCAACAAACAAACTGAAAAATAACAATAATAACAATGAAAACAAATAAAATAATAAAACTAACAAAAACAAAAACAACAAGAAGACATCACCTGATGCAGCGGACTAGTTCCTCGTGGCCTTCGAGCACTCGCAAACAAGCACCACACTCCACGTCCCACAGTCTGTCCGCGTGTGTGTGTTTGTGTGTGTGTTTGTGTATGTTTATGTGTGTGTGTTTGTTTAAAAGCCCCCAAGAAACCCAGCACAATATACTGTCTTCCCACATACAAAACACACAACTTCACAAATCCATAATGTAAATAATAATATTATTAATATCCCACAATAAAACAATAATTTTTAAAGTACATAATAGCAAAACCAATAACAACAATAACAACAACAACGGTGGAAGTATAACTATAAAGCCCCCCCCCCCCAATCAATGGCGACACAGGAACGAAGAGGAAGGAATGAAGGAAGCGAGCACCTGATGGTGTTGTCGGAGCTGCCACTGACGATGAGGTTGTCGCGGTACTGGAGGCACGCGATGCCCCTCTTGTGGCCAACCAGTGTGCGCACAAACTCACACGTCTGCGTGTTCCACACCTGGGTGGTTGGTGGGTGCGGGGTTTGGGAGGATGATGGTGATGAGGGTCAGGGTGGGTTGGAGTGAAGGGGAAGGTTTGTTGTGGAAAGGTTGTTGTGGTTGAGGGAGTAAGGGTAGTGGCGATGGAAGGATGAAAGAGGATGAGTGTGGTCGACGAACAATGAGATGATGAAGAAAGAGAAAGATGAAGGAGGGTGAGAGGAGGGATGATTGAAAGTGGTGTTAATCAGAGTTTTAAATGGAAAGGATACATTAGTTAAAGACAGTTTTAAGACGAAAGTCCGTATTGATCCACCCACCTTGATGGTGCGGTCACCAGAGGCTGAGACGATGTAGTTTAGGTCAAAGTCGACGACGTTAACGGCAGCGCGGTGGCCCAGAAGGACCCTCTTCAGGTTGATTTTCTTCGGTGACACTATGTCCCATACGGCTATCGAACGGTCCTGGTAGTGGTGGTGGTGGCGATTTTAATGTGGGCGATGTTAATGTTGGTGATGTTAGTGTAGACAACCAATTCCACTAAAAGACAATCCTTCATACAACCACTGGTAACCAACCAACAAAACGCTACCATCAAACCAAACGTACATAACACTGCCAAACAAACACGATAAAAAACAGAAAAAAAGACAAAACGGACCTTGGAGCAAGTGACCATGATGGCGTCTTCACTGTAGCGCAGGTGGAGAACGGCCTCGCTGTGGTGGATGAGGATGTTGGTGATTTCACCGGTGCTGATTGACCAAACCCTGACGGTGGCGTCACTCGATCCCGAGATGATCATGTCGTCGGAGAATTGGAGGCAAAGGACCGAGCCGGTGTGACCCCTGAGTGACCTGGTGCACTCGAGTGTCTTCTTGTTCCATACCTGTGTGTGTGTTTGTGTGTGTGTGTGTGTGTGTGTGTGTGTGTTTGTGTGTGTGTTTGTGTGTGTGTGTGTTTCGTGGTGGTGGTGAGGAAAAAAGAATTTATTGATTTTATTGATTGATTTTATTTAGTGATTTTATTTATTGATTTTATTTATTGATTTTATTTATTGATTTTATTTAATGATTTTATTTATTGATTTTATTTATTAATTTTATTTATTAATTTCATTTATTGATTTTATTTATTGATTTTATTTATTGATTTTATTTATTGATTTTATTTATTGATTTTATTTATTGATTTTATTTATTGATTTTATTTATTGATTTTATTTATTGATTTTATTTATTGATTTTATTTATTGATTTTATTTATTGATTTTATTTATTGATTTTATTTATTGATTTTATTTATTGATTTTATTTATTGATTTTATTTATTGATTTTATTTATTGATTTTATTTATTGATTTTATTTATTGATTTTATTTATTGATTTTATTTATTGATTTTATTTATTGATTTTATTTATTGATTTTATTTATTGATTTTATTTATTGATTTTATTTATTGATTTTATTTATTGATTTTATTTATTGATTTTATTTATTGATTTTATTTATTGATTTTATTTATTGATTTTATTCATTGATTTTATTTAATGATTTTATTTATTGATTTTATTTTATGATTTTATTTATTGATTTTTTTAATGCAATATATGTAAATATGCAATATATGTAAATATGCAATATATGTAACTATGCAATATATGTAAATATGCAATATATGTAAATATGCAATATATGTAAATATGCAATATATGTAAATATGCAATATATGTAAATATGCAATATATGTAACTATGCAATATATGTAAATTAAAATTAAAATAAAAATAATGTTGAGTTTCCCTGCGATCAAAGGCCGATAAGACAGGTGGAGCGATCTGCTGATGCTTTGTAACAATTGGAAATCTCTTTTTCCTACGTCTCTGTGTGGTTTGTGTGTATATGTGTTTTGGGTGTGTGTATGTGGTTTGTTTGTTGGTTTGTGTGTTTTGGGTGTGTGTATGTGTTTGTTTGTTGGTTTTTGCATGTGCAAACTTTTTAAGTGAGTGTGTAATTATATACGCGTGTATTGTTGATATTCAAAAGTTCGACAGAGACTTGATTGTGGCATCCCTGCCATTGTCCTTTTCTAGTTGTTTCAAATGTTTCTAAATCATTATCCTTTGTTTCATCTAGTCAGTGTCTTTTCAATGTTTCTATAGTTTTTTAAAATTGTTTGTAAAAACTTATTATTCTTGTTTTTTAGTTTTTTTAGCGTGCGTTAAAAGTTTTTTTGAGTGTTCATTTGAGTAATGACAATATGAGTTTGAGTTGCTACCTTAAAAACGGTCCCAAAATTTTTTTCCCCTAATTTGTATTTAACATGATTTTCATTATTAGTATTTTTAAATAATAAAGTTATAAATTAAAATTTAATTAAAAAAATATTTTTTATTATTATTTTAATTTAAATTAAGATGTAAATCAAAAATAAAAAAGTAAAAACTTTTGAAAAATACATTACTTCTAAGATCATTTACTTGAATATTTTGTGTAATTAAATTAATTTTGTTATTATTATTATATTAAAAAAACTTAGTTCTACTTTCATTTAATGTTTTTTCAACCATTTTTCTGCTCCAAATTTCTGTGTACTTTTATTGTTTTCATTGCACAATAGTAATGGCTGAGTGTGTGAATGAAGAATGTTCTCTTCTATTGAAAGCGATGTCTCCACTCTTTGTTTCACTCCTTTTACATATTAGCCTTTTAATTAATGCTGTTAATGCTTCAAAAAATAACTTCCGGTTTTAATCCATAAGAAATATTTACCAATAGAAGAGTTTTAAAATGTATTAAATTGTGAAAATGAAGTTTCACTAGCAGTACTTGCTTCACCATTTTCTGGCTAGCTAAAACTACGGAAAGGTTCGATATAAAGCAACGCATTTATGGGATTTTAATAAAATATTAAATGAAAATTTTGTTTATATAGGAATTTTTAAATCGTGTAAATAAATAAAATACCTATTTATTTTATGTCACCAACGCCTGCAAATGTCTCATCAAAAACGAAAAATATTAGTAGAAAGAAAACATTTATATATCTAAAAATATTATTTTAAATAAATTATGAAATAGATATATTACTTATGGCAAGGCGGAAATCGTAATTCATAATACAAGATGTAATTGAATCACTCGAATTATTTCCACAAATACAAAATCGAATTTCTTGAAAAATTTCAATGGAAGGGCTTTTGATTCAATAACTTCAGCATTGTGCTCACGCAATTCTGCAACGCTGAAAAACACACTCACACATCCAAACACACACACACTCACACATCCAAACACACACACACTATCACATCCAAACACACATACACTCACACATCCAAACACACACACACTCACACATCCAAACACACACACACACACACCTCATAGCAAAACGTCACACACTTTGACGCGTTTGTTAACTTTCCATATTTTAAGTCACCGAATCCACTTTAATCCTGTTTCTTTTGATTAAACTCAGATCTTTTTTGACGGGCATTGTTGCTAAAAGAACACAAAAGAACGCCACTTCAGCCTTTTCTGCGTCACTTTCAACTTCGTATTTAATAGTTTATTGGATAACCTTTAATCTAAAAGAAATTTGGAAAAGTTTTTTTTTCTTCAAAAAATAAAATTAGAATTTTTTTCTTTTTTGGATTTTGTGTTTGTGAAATTTGTACTAACGGTTTGGAAAAGTTTGATTGAAAAATAGAATTTGGTTTATTACGTTCAAACACGTTATGACATTTATTTTTTTCATACAAAAATAAATTTTGGGAAAAAATAAATCTATTTTCAATCAAATTTAAATCTCCAATCAGGGTTATTTTTCACAATTCAGCATCGTTTTCCACCAACACCATCTCACTTTTTCACCATCCACCGACTACCCCATCCAATCTTTCCATTTATCTCTGTCGTAAAGATAAAACAATAAACCCACTTGAAAATAACAGTTCCAAAAACCAGCACAAAAAACAAAACTGATCGATAAAAAATCAATGAAACTGTTTCTAATCTTTGGTACCGATTGATTTTAAGAACGCATTAAACTTCCGGTTGGTTGCCATGGTAGTGACGTGTCAACAATCAATTCAATGACGATTTAGATATAAAGGGGTAAAGATATTTGAATAAAAACATATATACTTCCCCAAAACATGACCACACTATTTTTATCATTACCACGTCATCATTATCTTCATTACGCCACAGTTATCCTCATTAATATAATCATTCTACTATTGCAAATATGATAAGCATAGTCAATGTATCGCATCGTATAGAAGTGCATCGATGTTCAATTGAAAGACAGTGGCATTCTAAGAAATGATCCTGAATGATTGTATTTTCGAATATTTGTTTGTTTGATATTTGCTGTGTGTGAATTGATAAAATACCTTTCATAGTTGTATAGAAAGGTTGAAAAAGTTTTGAACAAATGTTAGATGAAGAAATAATGGTTTGTTATAGAAGGCCTACTTAGAATAGTGAAAAATCGGAAAAAAATATAGGAAAACTTGAAGCAGATACAAAAAACTTCAAAGATTAGCTTTCTCACGCCTCTTCTCCATCCCAACAAGCACCACTCTCCAACTGCATCCTTAAAATAAATGCTAATTTTTTAATTGACAAACTGTATATTATTCAAACAATGATTTAAAACTTGGAAAAAATTAAGAACACATTATAAAAGAAAAACTACACAATAAAAACGAGGAAAAAAACTTCGTAAATAAAAAACAGAAAGTACATAAAAGCACTGGAACAATCACAACTCTTCACCACGGCGACACCTCCACTGGCGTTTTGAACGCTTAGTTCTTTATATGAACGGCCTGCGGAGTCTTGACGCTTATTCTTAACGATATGACTGCTGTGTCAAGACTCATAATTCGATTTCGCGAGCCGTCTGCCCGTCACTTTAATTGATACGTGAGTTTGCAACACGTGCATACGAACACACATACACACATATACACACACACACACACACACACACACACACACACACACACACACACACACACACACACACACACACACACACACACACACACACACACACACACACACACACACACACACACACACACACACACACACACACACACACACACACACACACACACACACACACACACACACACACACACACACACACACACACACACACACACACACACACACACACACACACACACACACACACACACACACACACACACTCACACACACACACACACACACATACACACACACACTCACACACACACACACACACAAACAGACAGACACACACACACAAACACACACACACACAAATACACACACACAGACACACACACAAACACACATACACCCGCACAAATACACACAATCCCACATTGAAATACAAACACATACACACATACATACATACACAATTGGAAAAAAATGAATAATGGAAAAACGAACAAGAATTGAAGGACAGGCGTAATGAAAAATATTAGTAAGAAATGGTGGAAGATGAAAACGATTCACGAGGGAAAGGATGGTACATTTAATAGTGATAATGATGCTTGTGATAATCGAAAGGAGAGAAAAGTATGAACATAATTTATTTAAAATATGGGGTAGTAAAAAATGAAATATTTTAAAGGTAAAAATTAAAAAGAGGAAAAAGTGTAATGGTAAAAGGAAAGTTAGAGGCATGGCAGGATGAAAATCTGAATATTAAAAATGATGATGTCATGGAAAAAATAATGGGTATGATGAAGGAAATAGTGTGGTGATGGGAAAGGAAGGAGGGATAAGAGTAGGGTGTGAGAGAAAAAGTCCGAGTGTGAAGGTTGGACGGTGTATTAGTCTTTGACGCCAGGCATCACTCATCGTTAGAGAAACTTCTTGGTTCTTATTTGGTCTTTCCGCGTTTCATTTTGTGAAATCACTGACGATGGTGTCTTTGAATGTTGTTATTGCTGATCTTTGGTTAGCGGCTGCCATTTTGGCAGCCGCTCAAATAAATTTGTGGAATAAACGGTTTTGGGTATAATATATTAAAATTTTAGAATCTAAAGTCTAAATAAAAATTAAATTTAATTAATTAGAATGTTTTTAGTGCAAATGTTGGTTGTTTTAAATCTGTCGAGAATGGCCGCAGCAGACCAAGATGGCCGCAGGGAATCAAAGCGCTCAAGGAGAAAGGATAAAGGAGAAAGCTTTCCATAGCAGCAGCAGTACCAGCGTTGGCAAAGACTTCTCCTTCACCATACGCTGAGGAGTTCGATTGTGGATGCGGACAGTTCGGCTGTGCGGTGATACGGGATTCCTTTTCTTATTAGGGTAATCAGCGCTCCACCACGTGTCTCGTAGCCTTGTCTCGCATGCTGTCGATCAAGCCTCTCGATGTTGTATTCGTAAAAGATCGGCGTTCGGTTTTTTGACAGGAGTTTGGTCTCTTGAAGCAGAACGATGTCGGGGGCTTTACGATGCAGCCATTCTTCGAGCTCGTCTTTTTTGCTCCATATGCCGTCGCAGTTCCACTGGATCACCAACACTGTGTCTTTTGTTGTTTCGATCACAGGTTGCTTGATTGAGCCTTCGTGCTTCTGCAGCTGGATTGGAGTAGTCGCTTGATTTGCTCGATCGTCGCATCTCTGGCAGCTCCATGTCCCATTGTTTTTTGGTTAGCAGCTGCCATCTTGGCAGCCGCTTTAACCGTAATGATTTTGTTAAATAGTTTGTCTTCTTATCTAATAATTTAGTTTTTTTAATTTCAAATAATTATAGTAATTATAATATATATCTTTTCTTGTTTTCTGGTTTTAAATTTATCTTGCTCTCGGAATTAAAATCTTCAACAACCAATAACTGTCTAACGGACTACAATAAAAACTTATTTTAAAAGGAAGAAGTGCAAAGGCCTCAAATTGAGCACTAATGCACAGTTTGCAAGAACCCACTGGCTACCTACTTCACAAGGCAGATGAGCTCTGCAGATGAAGGACAGACTGTTAGAACAAATCTTCAATACATGACTGTGTTTATGAAGAAGTGCCAGGGTCTCAATTTGAACACCAGTGCACAGCTTGCAAGCACCCACTGGCTACTTACTTCACAAGGCAAATGAGCTCTGCAGATGAAGGACAGACTGTCAGAACGAATCTTCTACACATGACTGTTTATGTCTATTATCTATTGAAAACTGACGTATTAGACAATTATTACCTTACTTAGATGACCCTTCTTTAAAGATGTCCATATATTTGAAACTCATCACCTCCTTATTTAACTACTTCTATATCATTATTTACTTTTCGTACGGATCTTAAGACATATCTGTTTAACAAATTCATTTACCAGCGCTCTTGAATTTGAGGAAAGAGCGCTATAGAAATTGATTTGATTGATTGATTGATTGATTGATTGATGTCTTTGACTGCTGGCCTTGGTTGTGTTGCACACTTGAAGTGGTGCGTCTTTTTGCACACGGCACATAGGAGGGGCATCTTGCTTGCTCTAACAGTTTTCCCGCAACTTGGGCATGGCTGTTGTGCGTGTGTTGAGTTGGTGGGTTGGGCTGCTGCGTAGGATGCGCCACTTGCGATGTGTCGGAGGGGTCAGCCTGCTGGGTTGAAGTGCATCTGTCGCAGCTCCAGTTTGTTGGAGTTTGTTGCCTGCTTAGTCCTGAGCATTTTTTGTGGAAATTGCCCTTGCACTGCACGCATTGGATTGGTAAGGTGCCTCTCCTGATGGTGTTGCCAGTGTGAGCATTACAGATGTGGTTGGTTCAACAAAGGGCTTGTGATGTTTGTTGACGTTTGGGAGTTGCTGACGCTCTGGGTCTGGTCATTGCATTTGGGGCATTTCCATTGTTGAGAGAGGGCAACTTGGTTCCGTGATAGGTGTGAGCAGGTCGCATGTGCTGGATGATGGCAAACTGAGCACAGTATTGGTCGTGTGTTGACTCGGATGGTTTTACCGCGCACAGAGCATTTAGTGTTGTTGTTGATATTGGGTCCAGGATTGGACTCAATGTCTCCGGCCTGTTGTAACATAGACAGTAGTGCGGCCAGTGCCATTACTGTCTTTAGAGAAAAAACCTGGTTTGGGTTGGCAAGGGGGCCGAAGGTACCCACATTTGAGACGCGAGCGCCCCCCACCGCACCGCGTGGAGATTGTGGGTATGCGGCAGGGTTGTTGTCGTCGCAGTGGTTGTTGTGTTGAAGTGGGGGTTGGTGTGTTGTGGCGGGAGGGAGAAATGTTGCTGGGGTTAGTGTAGTGTTGTTGTGTTGATGTGTGTAGTAGTGGTGTTGAGTGTTGTTGGTGCAGCGGCAACAACAATCCCAACAACAACCACAAAAATGCCATCCACCACAGAGGCAAACAAGCAGCGCAAAAAGAAGAAACAAGTACCTGCAGCCACTTTGGGCTGGTTGGCGACGATTCCGATCGTTCGTCCGTTCAGCCTGCCGAAGCCAACGATGATGTTCGCTGCAAACTTGGCCTGGATCTCGAAAAAGTCACCGTCATCTACCACCTGGTGAAGTGGTGGTGGTGGTAGTGGTGGTGAAGCGGAAAGAGTGATGTTGATGATGATGATTGTGGTGATGATGGTGATGATGGTGATAATAATGATTTTGATGATGATGAGAGAAAGGGCAAATACAATAGAGAAAGTAAGAATAATAAAAAGCGAAAAAAATTAATGGTGGAGATTGGAATAAACTGATAGTTTCAAATAAATAAATAAATTATTTATTTATTTTTATAAAATAAATTATTTATTCCTTATTTATCCATACTTCCAAACGGACTGACCCCCTTGATGACGTCATACATGTCGTAGGCTGACATGCTCTCTAGAGGCACCACCGTGTCCAGCACTGGAGCGTCCCTGTCCCTGTGGTGGGTGCGTGCGTTGCTTGGAGGTTTGAGTGGGTTGGTGGGTGCGTTGCTTGGAGGTTTGAGTGGGTTGTTTGGGTGGGAAGATGGGATGTGTGTTGAGTGGGTTGGTGGGTGGATGGTGGTGGTGTTGAGTGGGTTGGTGGGTGGATGGTGGTGGTGTTGAGTGGGTTGGTGGGTGGATGGTGGTGGTGTTGAGTGGGTTGTTTGGGTGGGAAGATGGAATGTGTGTTGAGTGGGTTGTTTGGGTGGATGGTGGTGGTGTTGAGTGGGTTGTTTGGGTGGGAAGATGGAATGTGTGTTGAGTGGGTTGTTTGGGTGGATGGTGGTGGTGTTGAGTGGGTTGTTTGGGTGGGAAGATGGGATGTGTGTTGAGTGGGTTGGTGGGTGGATAGTGGTGGTGTTGAGTGGGTTGGTGGGTGGATAGTGGTGGTGTTGAGTGGGTTGGTGGGTGGGTGGTGGTGGTGTTGAGTGGGTTGGTGAATACGTTGGTTGGGTGGTGTTGAGTGGGTGGGTTCGTGAAAGGATAGTGGGTGGTTAACTTTCCTTTTTTTAGTTATTAAAAACGTTAGAATGAATTCCTCGTGCTTCACTGACTCACCAAATGACTCATAAATTGATATAATACTCAAAAGACTCTCCTGACCAGGGGTCGTTGGTGGCGATGACGGGGGCTTGTTGGCGGTTGGAGAGAGGCAGGAAGGCGAACAACTGCCTCATCTCCAGCAGCGCCTCGATGTCGTTCTCATACGCCCCATGCGCCACTCCTGCGTGGTGGTGGTGGTGGTGGTGGTGGTGGTGGTGGTGGTGGTGGTGGTGGTGGGTAGGGGGTAAGGTAGTTATATTAGTATTATTTATATTATAGAAATTATTATTATCAGTCTAACTATTTTATTATATTATTGATATTACTATATTATTATTATTATTATTATTATTATTATTATTGTTGTTGTTATATTACCTTTATTAATAAAATTAACATTTAAAATCACGCAAACAAACAGGCAGATATGCACAAACACACACACACGAACACACACACACAAACACACACACACACGTACAAACACACACAAAGGCACACGCACCAGACACAGAGGTGTGTGTCTTGGAGCCTCCCAACTGCTCCTGCGTCACCTCCTCATTCGTGACGGCCTTGACGACGTCTGGTCCCGTGATGAAGAGGTGCGAGGTGTCCTGCAGGCGAGGTGGAGCGAGGGGAGCAGGGTGGATAGGGTGGATGGGGTGGATAGGGTGGGTGGTGCTTGAGTGAAGGGAAGGTGCAGGTGATTGGAGTGGAGGTGGGGGGTGGGATAGAGGGAAGGTGGAGTTGATTGAAGAGGGTGGTGGAAGAGGATGGTGGTGGAGTGGAGAAGCTTGGAGTGGGTGAGTGATGGAAAGAGGTGGTGGTGGAATAAAAGTGTGGTGGAGAAAGGTGGATGTAGAGTTGAATGGTGGTGGTGGAGTGGGAGGGTGGTGGACTTGAATGGTGGTGGAGTGGGAGGGTGGTGGAGTGGGAGGGTGGTGAACTTGAAGACTGGTGGTGGAGTGGGAGGGTGACTGACCTTGACCATGAAGGTGAAGTCCGTCAAGGCAGGCAAGTACACAGCCCCTCCTGCAAGAGACGATGATGATGATGATGATGACGACGATGATGATGATGATGATGATGATGATGACGATGATGATGATGACGACGATGACGATGCTATTGGGTAAAAGTTAATTATATTCTCCCCCTCCTGCCCCCCTTTTCTCCTTCTCAACCCCTCCTCCCCCCACCTGCACACGGGCCCATGATGAGCGATATTTGAGGAATGACGCCTGACGCCATGACGTTCTGCTGGAAGATCTCCGCATAGCCCGCCAACGAGGCCACCCCCTCCTGCCATCATATCAATAATAATTTTCATGATAATAATAATAATAATAATAATCATTTACATATTATTATTATTATTATTAATTTTAAAAAAATTAGAAGCAACAATTTTAAAAATAATGATGATAATTATAAAATATTACTAAAAATAAATATTACTAAAAAAATATTCATATTACTAACAGCATAATAATAATGATAATAGGAATAATAGGAATAATGAGAATATTGTAATTAATATGGAAGGCATGCCTGGATACGAGCTCCTCCTGAGTCGTTGATGCCGATCACTGGCACTCCGACCAACATCGCCTGCTCCATTATCTGCCGTCGTCGAGTTGAATTGCATTGAACTCGTCGCACTAGGAAGTCGTCGTTCAAGACCCCTTTCTATTATTCATCACCATCTCACCCAGCCACTGCCTATTCTCTCTAAATCATCACTATCTTACCCAAGAAACCCCACCAATGCCATAATCTCTGTTCCAGCCATTTTCATAGCTTCACCACCTCCTTTACCATCCCACAACACACATTCCTAATTTACAGCATTCTCCCGCCCTTTACCCTCCACCCTACCTCCGCCCCCCTCCACCTCCATCCACCCCCATCCCCACCTTGCAAATCTTCTTGGCGTGCGCATACGACAACGACCCACCATAGACAGTGAAGTCCTGACTGAAGATGTAGCAGGGTCGACCGAATATCTTCACCCTGCCCGTCACCACACTGTCGCATGGTGTCTGTTTGGTTGTGATGTGCCATGGAGTGGTGCCTGAGATGCTGACAGTGTGGAGTGGTGTCTGAGATGGTGACAGTGTGGAGTGGAGTGGTGCCTGAGATGCTGACAGTGTGGAGTGGAGTGGTGCCTGAGATGCTGACAGTGTGAAGTGGAGTGGTGCCTGAGATGCTGACAGTGTGGAGTGGAGTGGTGCCTGAGATGCTGACAGAGTGGAGTGGAGTGGTACCTGAGATGCTGACAGTGTGAAGTGGAGTGGTGCCTGAGATGCTGACAGTGTGGAGTGGAGTGGTGTCTGAGATGCTGACAGTGTGGAGTGGAGTGGTGCCTGAGATGCTGACAGTGTGGAGTGGAGTGGTGTCTGAGATGCTGACAGTGTGGAGTGGAGTGGTGCCTGAGATGCTGACAGTGTGGAGTGGAGTGGTGCCTGAGATGCTGACAGTGTGGAGTGGAGTGGTGCCTGAGATGCTGACAGTGTGGAGTGGTGTCTGAGATGCTGACAGTGTGGAGTGGAGTGGTGCCTGAGATGCTGACAGAGTGGACTGGAGTGGTGCCTGAGATGCTGACAGTGTGGAGTGGAGTGGTGCCTGAGATGCTGACAGTGTGGAGTGGAGTGGTGCCTGAGATGCTGACAGTGTGGAGTGGAGTGGTGCCTGAGATGCTGACAGTGTGGAGTGGTGCCTGAGATGCTGACAGTGTGGAGTGGTGCCTGAGATGCTGACAGTGTGGAGTGGAGTGGTGCCTGAGATGCTGACAGTGTGGAGTGGAGTGGTGCCTGAGATGCTGACAGTGTGGAGTGGAGTGGTGCCTGAGATGCTGACAGTGTGGAGTGGAGTGGTGCATGAGATGCTGACAGTGTGGAGTGGAGTGGTGCCTGAGATGCTGACAGTGTGGAGTGGAGTGGTGCCTGAGATGCTGACAGTGTGGAGTGGAGTGGTGCCTGAGATGCTGACAGTGTGAAGTGGAGTGGTGCCTGAGATGCTGACAGTGTGGAGTGGAGTGGTGCCTGAGATGCTGACAGTGTGGAGTGGAGTGGTGTCTGAGATGCTGACAGTGTGGAGTGGAGTGGTGCCTGAGATGCTGACAGTGTGGAGTGGTGCCTGAGATGCTGACAGTGTGGAGTGGAGTGGTGCCTGAGATGCTGACAGTGTGGAGTGGAGTGGTGCCTGAGATGCTGACAGTGTGGAGTGGAGTGGTGCCTGAGATGCTGACAGTGTAGAGTGGAGTGGTGCCTGAGATGCTGACAGTGTGGAGTGGAGTGGTGCCTGAGATGCTGACAGTGTGGAGTGGAGTGGTGCCTGAGATGCTGACAGTGTGGAGTGGAGTGGTGCCTGAGATGCTGACAGTGTGGAGTGGTGCCTGAGATGCTGACAGTGTGGAGTGGAGTGGTGCCTGAGATGCTGACAGTGTGGAGTGGAGTGGTGCCTGAGATGCTGACAGTGTGGAGTGGAGTGGTGCCTGAGATGCTGACAGTGTGGAGTGGAGTGGTGCCTGAGATGCTGACAGTGTGGAGTGGTGTCTGAGATGCTGACAGTGTGGAGTGGTGCCTGAGATGCTGACAGTGTGGAGTGGAGTGGTGCCTGAGATGCTGACAGAGTGGAGTGGTGCCTGAAATGCTGACAGAGTGGAGTGGAGTGGTGCCTGAGATGCTGACAGTGTGGAGTGGACTGGTGTCTGAGATGCTGACAGTGTGGAGTGGAGTGGTGCCTGAGATGCTGACAGTGTGGAGTGGAGTGGTGCCTGAGATGCTGACAGTGTGAAGTGGAGTGGTGCCTGAGATGCTGACAGTGTGGAGTGGAGTGGTGTCTGAGATGCTGACCGTGTGGAGTGGAGTGGTGCCTGAGATGCTGACAGTGTGGAGTGGAGTGGTGTCTGAGATGCTGACAGTGTGGAGTGGAGTGGTGCCTGAGATGCTGACAGTGTGGAGTGGAGTGGTGCCTGAGATGCTGACAGTGTGGAGTGGTGCCTGAGATGCTGACAGTGTGGAGTGGTGCCTGAGATGCTGACAGTGTGGAGTGGAGTGGTGCCTGAGATGCTGACAGTGTGGAGTGGTGCCTGAGATGCTGACAGTGTGGAGTGGAGTGGTGCCTGAGATGCTGACAGTGTGGAGTGGTGCCTGAGATGCTGACAGTGTGGAGTGGAGTGGTGCCTGAGATGCTGACAGTGTGGAGTGGAGTGGTGCCTGAGATGCTGACAGTGTGGAGTGGAGTGGTGCCTGAGATGCTGACAGTGTAGAGTGGAGTGGTGCCTGAGATGCTGACAGTGTGGAGTGGAGTGGTGCCTGAGATGCTGACAGTGTGGAGTGGAGTGGTGCCTGAGATGCTGACAGTGTGGAGTGGAGTGGTGCCTGAGATGCTGACAGTGTGGAGTGGTGCCTGAGATGCTGACAGTGTGGAGTGGAGTGGTGCCTGAGATGCTGACAGTGTGGAGTGGAGTGGTGCCTGAGATGCTGACAGTGTGGAGTGGAGTGGTGCCTGAGATGCTGACAGTGTGGAGTGGAGTGGTGCCTGAGATGCTGACAGTGTGGAGTGGTGTCTGAGATGCTGACAGTGTGGAGTGGTGCCTGAGATGCTGACAGTGTGGAGTGGAGTGGTGCCTGAGATGCTGACAGAGTGGAGTGGTGCCTGAAATGCTGACAGAGTGGAGTGGAGTGGTGCCTGAGATGCTGACAGTGTGGAGTGGAGTGGTGTCTGAGATGCTGACAGTGTGGAGTGGAGTGGTGCCTGAGATGCTGACAGTGTGGAGTGGAGTGGTGCCTGAGATGCTGACAGTGTGAAGTGGAGTGGTGCCTGAGATGCTGACAGTGTGGAGTGGAGTGGTGTCTGAGATGCTGACCGTGTGGAGTGGAGTGGTGCCTGAGATGCTGACAGTGTGGAGTGGAGTGGTGTCTGAGATGCTGACAGTGTGGAGTGGAGTGGTGCCTGAGATGCTGACAGTGTGGAGTGGAGTGGTGCCTGAGATGCTGACAGTGTGGAGTGGTGCCTGAGATGCTGACAGTGTGGAGTGGTGCCTGAGATGCTGACAGTGTGGAGTGGAGTGGTGCCTGAGATGCTGACAGTGTGGAGTGGTGCCTGAGATGCTGACAGTGTGGAGTGGAGTGGTGCCTGAGATGCTGACAGTGTGGAGTGGAGTGGTGCCTGAGATGCTGACAGTGTGGAGTGGAGTGGTGCCTGAGATGCTGACAGTGTGGAGTGGTGTCTGAGATGCTGACAGTGTGGAGTGGAGTGGTGCCTGAGATGCTGACAGAGTGGAGTGGAGTGGTGCCTGAGATGCTGACAGTGTGGAGTGGAGTGGTGCCTGAGATGCTGACAGTGTGGAGTGGTGCCTGAGATGCTGACAGTGTGGAGTGGAGTGGTGCCTGAGATGCTGACAGTGTGGAGTGGAGTGGTGCCTGAGATGCTGACAGTGTGGAGTGGAGTGGTGCCTGAGATGCTGACAGTGTAGAGTGGAGTGGTGCCTGAGATGCTGACAGTGTGGAGTGGAGTGGTGCCTGAGATGCTGACAGTGTGGAGTGGAGTGGTGCCTGAGATGCTGACAGTGTGGAGTGGAGTGGTGCCTGAGATGCTGACAGTGTGGAGTGGTGCCTGAGATGCTGACAGTGTGGAGTGGAGTGGTGTCTGAGATGCTGACAGTGTGGAGTGGAGTGGTGCCTGAGATGCTGACAGTGTGGAGTGGAGTGGTGCCTGAGATGCTGACAGTGTGGAGTGGAGTGGTGCCTGAGATGCTGACAGTGTGGAGTGGAGTGGTGCCTGAGATGCTGACAGTGTGGAGTGGTGTCTGAGATGCTGACAGTGTGGAGTGGTGCCTGAGATGCTGACAGTGTGGAGTGGAGTGGTGCCTGAGATGCTGACAGAGTGGAGTGGTGCCTGAAATGCTGACAGAGTGGAGTGGAGTGGTGCCTGAGATGCTGACAGTGTGGAGTGGAGTGGTGTCTGAGATGCTGACAGTGTGGAGTGGAGTGGTGCCTGAGATGCTGACAGTGTGGAGTGGAGTGGTGCCTGAGATGCTGACAGTGTGAAGTGGAGTGGTGCCTGAGATGCTGACAGTGTGGAGTGGAGTGGTGTCTGAGATGCTGACCGTGTGGAGTGGAGTGGTGCCTGAGATGCTGACAGTGTGGAGTGGAGTGGTGTCTGAGATGCTGACAGTGTGGAGTGGAGTGGTGCCTGAGATGCTGACAGTGTGGAGTGGAGTGGTGCCTGAGATGCTGACAGTGTGGAGTGGTGCCTGAGATGCTGACAGTGTGGAGTGGTGCCTGAGATGCTGACAGTGTGGAGTGGAGTGGTGCCTGAGATGCTGACAGTGTGGAGTGGTGCCTGAGATGCTGACAGTGTGGAGTGGAGTGGTGCCTGAGATGCTGACAGTGTGGAGTGGAGTGGTGCCTGAGATGCTGACAGTGTGGAGTGGAGTGGTGCCTGAGATGCTGACAGTGTGGAGTGGTGTCTGAGATGCTGACAGTGTGGAGTGGAGTGGTGCCTGAGATGCTGACAGAGTGGAGTGGAGTGGTGCCTGAGATGCTGACAGTGTGGAGTGGAGTGGTGCCTGAGATGCTGACAGTGTGGAGTGGAGTGGTGCCTGAGATGCTGACAGTGTGGAGTGGAGTGGTGCCTGAGATGCTGACAGTGTGGAGTGGTGCCTGAGATGCTGACAGTGTGGAGTGGTGCCTGAGATGCTGACAGTGTGGAGTGGAGTGGTGCCTGAGATGCTGACAGTGTGGAGTGGAGTGGTGCCTGAGATGCTGACAGTGTGGAGTGGAGTGGTGCCTGAGATGCTGACAGTGTGGAGTGGAGTGGTGCCTGAGATGCTGACAGTGTGGAGTGGAGTGGTGCCTGAGATGCTGACAGTGTGGAGTGGAGTGGTGCCTGAGATGCTGACAGTGTGGAGTGGAGTGGTGCCTGAGATGCTGACAGTGTGAAGTGGAGTGGTGCCTGAGATGCTGACAGTGTGGAGTGGAGTGGTGCCTGAGATGCTGACAGTGTGGAGTGGAGTGGTGTCTGAGATGCTGACAGTGTGGAGTGGAGTGGTGCCTGAGATGCTGACAGTGTGGAGTGGTGCCTGAGATGCTGACAGTGTGGAGTGGAGTGGTGCCTGAGATGCTGACAGTGTGGAGTGGAGTGGTGCCTGAGATGCTGACAGTGTGGAGTGGAGTGGTGCCTGAGATGCTGACAGTGTAGAGTGGAGTGGTGCCTGAGATGCTGACAGTGTGGAGTGGAGTGGTGCCTGAGATGCTGACAGTGTGGAGTGGAGTGGTGCCTGAGATGCTGACAGTGTGGAGTGGAGTGGTGCCTGAGATGCTGACAGTGTGGAGTGGTGCCTGAGATGCTGACAGTGTGGAGTGGAGTGGTGTCTGAGATGCTGACAGTGTGGAGTGGAGTGGTGCCTGAGATGCTGACAGTGTGGAGTGGAGTGGTGCCTGAGATGCTGACAGTGTGGAGTGGAGTGGTGCCTGAGATGCTGACAGTGTGGAGTGGTGTCTGAGATGCTGACAGTGTGGAGTGGTGCCTGAGATGCTGACAGTGTGGAGTGGAGTGGTGCCTGAGATGCTGACAGAGTGGAGTGGTGCCTGAGATGCTGACAGTGTGGAGTGGAGTGGTGTCTGAGATGCTGACAGTGTGGAGTGGAGTGGTGCCTGAGATGCTGACAGTGTGGAGTGGAGTGGTGCCTGAGATGCTGACAGTGTGAAGTGGAGTGGTGCCTGAGATGCTGACAGTGTGGAGTGGAGTGGTGTCTGAGATGCTGACCGTGTGGAGTGGAGTGGTGCCTGAGATGCTGACAGTGTGGAGTGGAGTGGTGTCTGAGATGCTGACAGTGTGGAGTGGAGTGGTGCCTGAGATGCTGACAGTGTGGAGTGGAGTGGTGCCTGAGATGCTGACAGTGTGGAGTGGTGCCTGAGATGCTGACAGTGTGGAGTGGTGCCTGAGATGCTGACAGTGTGGAGTGGAGTGGTGCCTGAGATGCTGACAGTGTGGAGTGGTGCCTGAGATGCTGACAGTGTGGAGTGGAGTGGTGCCTGAGATGCTGACAGTGTGGAGTGGAGTGGTGCCTGAGATGCTGACAGTGTGGAGTGGAGTGGTGCCTGAGATGCTGACAGTGTGGAGTGGAGTGGTGCCTGAGATGCTGACAGTGTGGAGTGGAGTGGTGCCTGAGATGCTGACAGTGTGGAGTGGAGTGGTGCCTGAGATGCTGACAGTGTGGAGTGGAGTGGTGCCTGAGATGCTGACAGTGTGGAGTGGTGTCTGAGATGCTGACAGTGTGGAGTGGTGCCTGAGATGCTGAAGGTGTGGAGTGGAGTGGTGCCTGAGATGCTGACAGAGTGGAGTGGTGCCTGAGATGCTGACAGAGTGGAGTGGAGTGGTGCCTGAGATGCTGACAGTGTGGAGTGGAGTGGTGCCTGAGATGCTGACAGTGTGGAGTGGAGTGGTGCCTGAGATGCTGACAGTGTGGAGTGGAGTGGTGCCTGAGATGCTGACAGAGTGGAGTGGAGTGGTGCCTGAGATGCTGACAGTGTGAAGTGGAGTGGTGCCTGAGATGCTGACAGTGTGGAGTGGAGTGGTGTCTGAGATGCTGACAGTGTGGAGTGGAGTGGTGCCTGAGATGCTGACAGTGTGGGGTGGAGTGGTGTCTGAGATGCTGACAGTGTGGAGTGGAGTGGTGCCTGAGATGCTGACAGTGTGGAGTGGAGTGGTGCCTGAGATGCTGACAGTGTGGAGTGGTGCCTGAGATGCTGACAGTGTGGAGTGGTGCCTGAGATGCTGATAGTGTGGAGTGGAGTGGTGCCTGAGATGCTGACAGTGTGGAGTGGAGTGGTGCCTGAGATGCTGACAGTGTGGAGTGGAGTGGTGCCTGAGATGCTGACAGTGTGGAGTGGAGTGGTGCCTGAGATGCTGACAGTGTGGAGTGGAGTGGTGTCTGAGATGCTGACAGTGTGGAGTGGCGCCTCAGATGCTGACAGTGTGGAGTGGAGTGGTGCCTGAGATGCTGACAGAGTGGAGTGGTGCCTGAGATGCTGACAGAGTGGAGTGGAGTGGTGCCTGAGATGCTGACAGTGTGGAGTGGAGTGGTGCCTGAGATGCTGACAGTGTGGAGTGGAGTGGTGCCTGAGATGCTGACAGAGTGGAGTGGTGCCTGAGATGCTGACAGAGTGGAGTGGAGTGGTGCCTGAGATGCTGACAGTGTGGAGTGGAGTGGTGCCTGAGATGCTGACAGTGTGGAGTGGAGTGGTGCCTGAGATGCTGACAGTGTGGAGTGGTGCCTGAGATGCTGACAGTGTGGAGTGGTGCCTGAGATGCTGACAGTGTGGAGTGGAGTGGTGCCTGAGATGCTGACAGTGTGGAGTGGAGTGGTGCCTGAGATGCTGACAGTGTGGAGTGGAGTGGTGCCTGAGATGCTGACAGTGTGGAGTGGAGTGGTGCCTGAGATGCTGACAGTGTGGAGTGGAGTGGTGCCTGAGATGCTGACAGTGTGGAGTGGTGCCTGAGATGCTGACAGTGTGGAGTGGAGTGGTGCCTGAGATGCTGACAGTGTGGAGTGGAGTGGTGCCTGAGATGCTGACAGTGTGGAGTGGAGTGGTGCCTGAGATGCTGACAGTGTAGAGTGGAGTGGTGCCTGAGATGCTGACAGTGTGGAGTGGAGTGGTGCCTGAGATGCTGACAGTGTGGAGTGGAGTGGTGCCTGAGATGCTGACAGTGTGGAGTGGAGTGGTGCCTGAGATGCTGACAGTGTGGAGTGGTGCCTGAGATGCTGACAGTGTGGAGTGGAGTGGTGTCTGAGATGCTGACAGTGTGGAGTGGAGTGGTGCCTGAGATGCTGACAGTGTGGAGTGGAGTGGTGCCTGAGATGCTGACAGTGTGGAGTGGAGTGGTGCCTGAGATGCTGACAGTGTGGAGTGGAGTGGTGCCTGAGATGCTGACAGTGTGGAGTGGTGTCTGAGATGCTGACAGTGTGGAGTGGTGCCTGAGATGCTGACAGTGTGGAGTGGAGTGGTGCCTGAGATGCTGACAGAGTGGAGTGGTGCCTGAGATGCTGACAGTGTGGAGTGGAGTGGTGTCTGAGATGCTGACAGTGTGGAGTGGAGTGGTGCCTGAGATGCTGACAGTGTGGAGTGGAGTGGTGCCTGAGATGCTGACAGTGTGAAGTGGAGTGGTGCCTGAGATGCTGACAGTGTGGAGTGGAGTGGTGTCTGAGATGCTGACCGTGTGGAGTGGAGTGGTGCCTGAGATGCTGACAGTGTGGAGTGGAGTGGTGTCTGAGATGCTGACAGTGTGGAGTGGAGTGGTGCCTGAGATGCTGACAGTGTGGAGTGGAGTGGTGCCTGAGATGCTGACAGTGTGGAGTGGTGCCTGAGATGCTGACAGTGTGGAGTGGTGCCTGAGATGCTGACAGTGTGGAGTGGAGTGGTGCCTGAGATGCTGACAGTGTGGAGTGGTGCCTGAGATGCTGACAGTGTGGAGTGGAGTGGTGCCTGAGATGCTGACAGTGTGGAGTGGAGTGGTGCCTGAGATGCTGACAGTGTGGAGTGGAGTGGTGCCTGAGATGCTGACAGTGTGGAGTGGAGTGGTGCCTGAGATGCTGACAGTGTGGAGTGGAGTGGTGCCTGAGATGCTGACAGTGTGGAGTGGAGTGGTGCCTGAGATGCTGACAGTGTGGAGTGGAGTGGTGCCTGAGATGCTGACAGTGTGGAGTGGTGTCTGAGATGCTGACAGTGTGGAGTGGTGCCTGAGATGCTGAAGGTGTGGAGTGGAGTGGTGCCTGAGATGCTGACAGAGTGGAGTGGTGCCTGAGATGCTGACAGAGTGGAGTGGAGTGGTGCCTGAGATGCTGACAGTGTGGAGTGGAGTGGTGCCTGAGATGCTGACAGTGTGGAGTGGAGTGGTGCCTGAGATGCTGACAGTGTGGAGTGGAGTGGTGCCTGAGATGCTGACAGAGTGGAGTGGAGTGGTGCCTGAGATGCTGACAGTGTGAAGTGGAGTGGTGCCTGAGATGCTGACAGTGTGGAGTGGAGTGGTGTCTGAGATGCTGACAGTGTGGAGTGGAGTGGTGCCTGAGATGCTGACAGTGTGGGGTGGAGTGGTGTCTGAGATGCTGACAGTGTGGAGTGGAGTGGTGCCTGAGATGCTGACAGTGTGGAGTGGAGTGGTGCCTGAGATGCTGACAGTGTGGAGTGGTGCCTGAGATGCTGACAGTGTGGAGTGGTGCCTGAGATGCTGATAGTGTGGAGTGGAGTGGTGCCTGAGATGCTGACAGTGTGGAGTGGAGTGGTGCCTGAGATGCTGACAGTGTGGAGTGGAGTGGTGCCTGAGATGCTGACAGTGTGGAGTGGAGTGGTGCCTGAGATGCTGACAGTGTGGAGTGGAGTGGTGTCTGAGATGCTGACAGTGTGGAGTGGCGCCTCAGATGCTGACAGTGTGGAGTGGAGTGGTGCCTGAGATGCTGACAGAGTGGAGTGGTGCCTGAGATGCTGACAGAGTGGAGTGGAGTGGTGCCTGAGATGCTGACAGTGTGGAGTGGAGTGGTGCCTGAGATGCTGACAGTGTGGAGTGGAGTGGTGCCTGAGATGCTGACAGAGTGGAGTGGTGCCTGAGATGCTGACAGAGTGGAGTGGAGTGGTGCCTGAGATGCTGACAGTGTGGAGTGGAGTTGTGCCTGAGATGCTGACAGTGTGGAGTGGAGTGGTGCCTGAGATGCTGACAGTGTGGAGTGGTGCCTGAGATGCTGACAGTGTGGAGTGGTGCCTGAGATGCTGACAGTGTGGAGTGGAGTGGTGCCTGAGATGCTGACAGTGTGGAGTGGAGTGGTGCCTGAGATGCTGACAGTGTGGAGTGGAGTGGTGCCTGAGATGCTGACAGTGTGGAGTGGAGTGGTGCCTGAGATGCTGACAGAGTGGAGTGGTGCCTGAGATGCTGACAGTGTGGAGTGGTGCCTGAGATGCAGACAGTGTAGAGTGGAGTGGTGCCTGAGATGCTGACAGTGTGGAGTGGTGCCTGAGATGCAGACAGTGTGGAGTGGAGTGGTGCCTGAGATGCTGACAGAGTGGAGTGGAGTGGTGCCTGAGATGCTAACAGTGTGGAGTGGAGTGGTGCCTGAGATGCTGACAGTGTGGAGTGGAGTGGTGCCTGAGATGCTGCCAGTGTGGAGTGGTGCCTGAGATGCTGACAGTGTGGAGTGGTGCCTGAGATGCTGACAGTGTGGAGTGGAGTGGTGCCTGAGATGCTGACAGTGTGGAGTGGAGTGGTGCCTGAGATGCTGACAGTGTGGAGTGGAGTGGTGCCTGAGATGCTGACAGTGTGGAGTGGAGTGGTGCCTGAGATGCTGACAGTGTGGAGTGGAGTGGTGCCTGAGATGCTGACAGTGTGGAGTGGAGTGGTGCCTGAGATGCTGACAGTGTGGAGTGGAGTGGTGTCTGAGATGCTGACAGTGTGGAGTGGAGTGGTGCCTGAGATGCTGACAGTGTGGAGTGGAGTGGTGTCTGAGATGCTGACAGTGTGGAGTGGAGTGGTGCCTGAGATGCTGACAGTGTGGAGTGGAGTGGTGCCTGAGATGCTGACAGTGTGGAGTGGTGCCTGAGATGCTGACAGTGTGGAGTGGTGCCTGAGATGCTGACAGTGTGGAGTGGAGTGGTGCCTGAGATGCTGACAGTGTGGAGTTGAGTGGTGCCTGAGATGCTGACAGTGTGGAGTGGAGTGGTGCCTGAGATGCTGACAGTGTGGAGTGGAGTGGTGCCTGAGATGCTGACAGTGTGGAGTGGAGTGGTGTCTGAGATGCTGACAGTGTGGAGTGGCGCCTGAGATGCTGACAGTGTGGAGTGGAGTGGTGCCTGAGATGCTGACAGAGTGGAGTGGTGCCTGAGATGCTGACAGAGTGGAGTGGAGTGGTGCCTGAGATGCTGACAGTGTGGAGTGGAGTGGTGCCTGAGATGCTGACAGTGTGGAGTGGAGTGGTGCCTGAGATGCTGACAGAGTGGAGTGGTGCCTGAGATGCTGACAGAGTGGAGTGGAGTGGTGCCTGAGATGCTGACAGAGTGGAGTGGTGCCTGAGATGCTGACAGTGTGGAGTGGAGTGGTGCCTGAGATGCTGACAGTGTGGAGTGGTGCCTGAGATGCTGACAGTGTGGAGTGGTGCCTGAAATGCTGACAGTGTGGAGTGGAGTGGTGCCTGAGATGCTGACAGTGTGGAGTGGAGTGGTGCCTGAGATGCTGACAGTGTGGAGTGGAGTGGTGCCTGAGATGCTGACAGTGTGGAGTGGAGTGGTGCCTGAGATGCTGACAGAGTGGAGTGGTGCCTGAGATGCTGACAGTGTGGAGTGGTGCCTGAGATGCAGACAGTGTAGAGTGGAGTGGTGCCTGAGATGCTGACAGTGTGGAGTGGTGCCTGAGATGCAGACAGTGTGGAGTGGAGTGGTGCCTGAGATGCTGACAGTGTGGAGTGGAGTGGTGTCTGAGATGCTGACAGTGTGGAGTGGCGCCTGAGATGCTGACAGTGTGGAGTGGAGTGGTGCCTGAGATGCTGACAGAGTGGAGTGGTGCCTGAGATGCTGACAGAGTGGAGTGGAGTGGTGCCTGAGATGCTGACAGTGTGGAGTGGAGTGGTGCCTGAGATGCTGACAGTGTGGAGTGGAGTGGTGCCTGAGATGCTGACAGAGTGGAGTGGTGCCTGAGATGCTGACAGAGTGGAGTGGAGTGGTGCCTGAGATGCTGACAGTGTGGAGTGGAGTGGTGCCTGAGATGCTGACAGTGTGGAGTGGAGTGGTGCCTGAGATGCTGACAGTGTGGAGTGGTGCCTGAGATGCTGACAGTGTGGAGTGGTGCCTGAGATGCTGACAGTGTGGAGTGGAGTGGTGCCTGAGATGCTGACAGTGTGGAGTGGAGTGGTGCCTGAGATGCTGACAGTGTGGAGTGGAGTGGTGCCTGAGATGCTGACAGTGTGGAGTGGAGTGGTGCCTGAGATGCTGACAGAGTGGAGTGGTGCCTGAGATGCTGACAGTGTGGAGTGGTGCCTGAGATGCAGACAGTGTAGAGTGGAGTGGTGCCTGAGATGCTGACAGTGTGGAGTGGTGCCTGAGATGCAGACAGTGTGGAGTGGAGTGGTGCCTGAGATGCTGACAGAGTGGAGTGGAGTGGTGCCTGAGATGCTAACAGTGTGGAGTGGAGTGGTGCCTGAGATGCTGACAGTGTGGAGTGGAGTGGTGCCTGAGATGCTGACAGTGTGGAGTGGTGCCTGAGATGCTGACAGTGTGGAGTGGTGCCTGAGATGCTGACAGTGTGGAGTGGAGTGGTGCCTGAGATGCTGACAGTGTGGAGTGGAGTGGTGCCTGAGATGCTGACAGTGTGGAGTGGAGTGGTGCCTGAGATGCTGACAGTGTGGAGTGGAGTGGTGCCTGAGATGCTGACAGTGTGGAGTGGAGTGGTGCCTGAGATGCTGACAGTGTGGAGTGGAGTGGTGCCTGAGATGCTGACAGTGTGGAGTGGAGTGGTGTCTGAGATGCTGACAGTGTGGAGTGGAGTGGTGCCTGAGATGCTGACAGTGTGGAGTGGAGTGGTGTCTGAGATGCTGACAGTGTGGAGTGGAGTGGTGCCTGAGATGCTGACAGTGTGGAGTAGAGTGGTGCCTGAGATGCTGACAGTGTGGAGTGGTGCCTGAGATGCTGACAGTGTGGAGTGGTGCCTGAGATGCTGACAGTGTGGAGTGGAGTGGTGCCTGAGATGCTGACAGTGTGGAGTTGAGTGGTGCCTGAGATGCTGACAGTGTGGAGTGGAGTGGTGCCTGAGATGCTGACAGTGTGGAGTGGAGTGGTGCCTGAGATGCTGACAGTGTGGAGTGGAGTGGTGTCTGAGATGCTGACAGTGTGGAGTGGCGCCTGAGATGCTGACAGTGTGGAGTGGAGTGGTGCCTGAGATGCTGACAGAGTGGAGTGGTGCCTGAGATGCTGACAGTGTGGAGTGGAGTGGTGCCTGAGATGCTGACAGTGTGGAGTGGAGTGGTGCCTGAGATGCTGACAGTGTGAAGTGGAGTGGTGCCTGAGATGCTGACAGTGTGGAGTGGAGTGGTGCCTGAGATGCTGACAGTGTGGAGTGGAGTGGTGTCTGAGATGCTGACAGTGTGGAGTGGAGTGGTGCCTGAGATGCTGACAGTGTGGAGTGGTGCCTGAGATGCTGACAGTGTGGAGTGGAGTGGTGCCTGAGATGCTGACAGTGTGGAGTGGAGTGGTGCCTGAGATGCTGACAGTGTGGAGTGGAGTGGTGCCTGAGATGCTGACAGTGTAGAGTGGAGTGGTGCCTGAGATGCTGACAGTGTGGAGTGGAGTGGTGCCTGAGATGCTGACAGTGTGGAGTGGAGTGGTGCCTGAGATGCTGACAGTGTGGAGTGGAGTGGTGCCTGAGATGCTGACAGTGTGGAGTGGTGCCTGAGATGCTGACAGTGTGGAGTGGAGTGGTGTCTGAGATGCTGACAGTGTGGAGTGGAGTGGTGCCTGAGATGCTGACAGTGTGGAGTGGAGTGGTGCCTGAGATGCTGACAGTGTGGAGTGGAGTGGTGCCTGAGATGCTGACAGTGTGGAGTGGAGTGGTGCCTGAGATGCTGACAGTGTGGAGTGGTGTCTGAGATGCTGACAGTGTGGAGTGGTGCCTGAGATGCTGACAGTGTGGAGTGGAGTGGTGCCTGAGATGCTGACAGAGTGGAGTGGTGCCTGAGATGCTGACAGTGTGGAGTGGAGTGGTGTCTGAGATGCTGACAGTGTGGAGTGGAGTGGTGCCTGAGATGCTGACAGTGTGGAGTGGAGCGGTGCCTGAGATGCTGACAGTGTGAAGTGGAGTGGTGCCTGAGATGCTGACAGTGTGGAGTGGAGTGGTGTCTGAGATGCTGACCGTGTGGAGTGGAGTGGTGCCTGAGATGCTGACAGTGTGGAGTGGAGTGGTGTCTGAGATGCTGACAGTGTGGAGTGGAGTGGTGCCTGAGATGCTGACAGTGTGGAGTGGAGTGGTGCCTGAGATGCTGACAGTGTGGAGTGGTGCCTGAGATGCTGACAGTGTGGAGTGGTGCCTGAGATGCTGACAGTGTGGAGTGGAGTGGTGCCTGAGATGCTGACAGTGTGGAGTGGTGCCTGAGATGCTGACAGTGTGGAGTGGAGTGGTGCCTGAGATGCTGACAGTGTGGAGTGGAGTGGTGCCTGAGATGCTGACAGTGTGGAGTGGAGTGGTGCCTGAGATGCTGACAGTGTGGAGTGGAGTGGTGCCTGAGATGCTGACAGTGTGGAGTGGAGTGGTGTCTGAGATGCTGACAGTGTGGAGTGGAGTGGTGCCTGAGATGCTGACAGTGTGGGGTGGAGTGGTGTCTGAGATGCTGACAGTGTGGAGTGGAGTGGTGCCTGAGATGCTGACAGTGTGGAGTGGAGTGGTGCCTGAGATGCTGACAGTGTGGAGTGGAGTGGTGCCTGAGATGCTGACAGTGTGGAGTGGAGTGGTGTCTGAGATGCTGACAGTGTGGAGTGGAGTGGTGCCTGAGATGCTGACAGTGTGGAGTGGTGCCTGAGATGCTGACAGTGTGGAGTGGAGTGGTGCCTGAGATGCTGACAGTGTGGAGTGGAGTGGTGCCTGAGATGCTGACAGTGTGGAGTGGAGTGGTGCCTGAGATGCTGACAGTGTAGAGTGGAGTGGTGCCTGAGATGCTGACAGTGTGGAGTGGAGTGGTGCCTGAGATGCTGACAGTGTGGAGTGGAGTGGTGCCTGAGATGCTGACAGTGTGGAGTGGAGTGGTGCCTGAGATGCTGACAGTGTGGAGTGGTGCCTGAGATGCTGACAGTGTGGAGTGGAGTGGTGTCTGAGATGCTGACAGTGTGGAGTGGAGTGGTGCCTGAGATGCTGACAGTGTGGAGTGGAGTGGTGCCTGAGATGCTGACAGTGTGGAGTGGAGTGGTGCCTGAGATGCTGACAGTGTGGAGTGGAGTGGTGCCTGAGATGCTGACAGTGTGGAGTGGTGTCTGAGATGCTGACAGTGTGGAGTGGTGCCTGAGATGCTGACAGTGTGGAGTGGAGTGGTGCCTGAGATGCTGACAGAGTGGAGTGGTGCCTGAGATGCTGACAGTGTGGAGTGGAGTGGTGTCTGAGATGCTGACAGTGTGGAGTGGAGTGGTGCCTGAGATGCTGACAGTGTGGAGTGGAGCGGTGCCTGAGATGCTGACAGTGTGAAGTGGAGTGGTGCCTGAGATGCTGACAGTGTGGAGTGGAGTGGTGTCTGAGATGCTGACCGTGTGGAGTGGAGTGGTGCCTGAGATGCTGACAGTGTGGAGTGGAGTGGTGTCTGAGATGCTGACAGTGTGGAGTGGAGTGGTGCCTGAGATGCTGACAGTGTGGAGTGGAGTGGTGCCTGAGATGCTGACAGTGTGGAGTGGTGCCTGAGATGCTGACAGTGTGGAGTGGTGCCTGAGATGCTGACAGTGTGGAGTGGAGTGGTGCCTGAGATGCTGACAGTGTGGAGTGGTGCCTGAGATGCTGACAGTGTGGAGTGGAGTGGTGCCTGAGATGCTGACAGTGTGGAGTGGAGTGGTGCCTGAGATGCTGACAGTGTGGAGTGGAGTGGTGCCTGAGATGCTGACAGTGTGGAGTGGAGTGGTGCCTGAGATGCTGACAGTGTGGAGTGGAGTGGTGCCTGAGATGCTGACAGTGTGGAGTGGAGTGGTGCCTGAGATGCTGACAGTGTGGAGTGGAGTGGTGCCTGAGATGCTGACAGTGTGGAGTGGTGTCTGAGATGCTGACAGTGTGGAGTGGTGCCTGAGATGCTGAAGGTGTGGAGTGGAGTGGTGCCTGAGATGCTGACAGAGTGGAGTGGTGCCTGAGATGCTGACAGAGTGGAGTGGAGTGGTGCCTGAGATGCTGACAGTGTGGAGTGGAGTGGTGCCTGAGATGCTGACAGTGTGGAGTGGAGTGGTGCCTGAGATGCTGACAGTGTGGAGTGGAGTGGTGCCTGAGATGCTGACAGAGTGGAGTGGAGTGGTGCCTGAGATGCTGACAGTGTGAAGTGGAGTGGTGCCTGAGATGCTGACAGTGTGGAGTGGAGTGGTGTCTGAGATGCTGACAGTGTGGAGTGGAGTGGTGCCTGAGATGCTGACAGTGTGGGGTGGAGTGGTGTCTGAGATGCTGACAGTGTGGAGTGGAGTGGTGCCTGAGATGCTGACAGTGTGGAGTGGAGTGGTGCCTGAGATGCTGACAGTGTGGAGTGGTGCCTGAGATGCTGACAGTGTGGAGTGGTGCCTGAGATGCTGATAGTGTGGAGTGGAGTGGTGCCTGAGATGCTGACAGTGTGGAGTGGAGTGGTGCCTGAGATGCTGACAGTGTGGAGTGGAGTGGTGCCTGAGATGCTGACAGTGTGGAGTGGAGTGGTGCCTGAGATGCTGACAGTGTGGAGTGGAGTGGTGCCTGAGATGCTGACAGTGTGGAGTGGAGTGGTGTCTGAGATGCTGACAGTGTGGAGTGGCGCCTGAGATGCTGACAGTGTGGAGTGGAGTGGTGCCTGAGATGCTGACAGAGTGGAGTGGAGTGGTGCCTGAGATGCTGACAGTGTGGAGTGGAGTGGTGCCTGAGATGCTGACAGTGTGGAGTGGAGTGGTGCCTGAGATGCTGACAGAGTGGAGTGGTGCCTGAGATGCTGACAGAGTGGAGTGGAGTGGTGCCTGAGATGCTGACAGTGTGGAGTGGAGTGGTGCCTGAGATGCTGACAGTGTGGAGTGGAGTGGTGCCTGAGATGCTGACAGTGTGGAGTGGTGCCTGAGATGCTGACAGTGTGGAGTGGTGCCTGAGATGCTGACAGTGTGGAGTGGAGTGGTGCCTGAGATGCTGACAGTGTGGAGTGGAGTGGTGCCTGAGATGCTGACAGTGTGGAGTGGAGTGGTGCCTGAGATGCTGACAGTGTGGAGTGGAGTGGTGCCTGAGATGCTGACAGAGTGGAGTGGTGCCTGAGATGCTGACAGTGTGGAGTGGTGCCTGAGATGCAGACAGTGTAGAGTGGAGTGGTGCCTGAGATGCTGACAGTGTGGAGTGGTGCCTGAGATGCAGACAGTGTGGAGTGGAGTGGTGCCTGAGATGCTGACAGAGTGGAGTGGAGTGGTGCCTGAGATGCTAACAGTGTGGAGTGGAGTGGTGCCTGAGATGCTGACAGTGTGGAGTGGAGTGGTGCCTGAGATGCTGACAGTGTGGAGTGGTGCCTGAGATGCTGACAGTGTGGAGTGGTGCCTGAGATGCTGACAGTGTGGAGTGGAGTGGTGCCTGAGATGCTGACAGTGTGGAGTGGAGTGGTGCCTGAGATGCTGACAGTGTGGAGTGGAGTGGTGCCTGAGATGCTGACAGTGTGGAGTGGAGTGGTGCCTGAGATGCTGACAGTGTGGAGTGGAGTGGTGCCTGAGATGCTGACAGTGTGGAGTGGAGTGGTGCCTGAGATGCTGACAGTGTGGAGTGGAGTGGTGTCTGAGATGCTGACAGTGTGGAGTGGAGTGGTGCCTGAGATGCTGACAGTGTGGAGTGGAGTGGTGTCTGAGATGCTGACAGTGTGGAGTGGAGTGGTGCCTGAGATGCTGACAGTGTGGAGTGGAGTGGTGCCTGAGATGCTGACAGTGTGGAGTGGTGCCTGAGATGCTGACAGTGTGGAGTGGTGCCTGAGATGCTGACAGTGTGGAGTGGAGTGGTGCCTGAGATGCTGACAGTGTGGAGTTGAGTGGTGCCTGAGATGCTGACAGTGTGGAGTGGAGTGGTGCCTGAGATGCTGACAGTGTGGAGTGGAGTGGTGCCTGAGATGCTGACAGTGTGGAGTGGAGTGGTGTCTGAGATGCTGACAGTGTGGAGTGGCGCCTGAGATGCTGACAGTGTGGAGTGGAGTGGTGCCTGAGATGCTGACAGAGTGGAGTGGTGCCTGAGATGCTGACAGAGTGGAGTGGAGTGGTGCCTGAGATGCTGACAGTGTGGAGTGGAGTGGTGCCTGAGATGCTGACAGTGTGGAGTGGAGTGGTGCCTGAGATGCTGACAGAGTGGAGTGGTGCCTGAGATGCTGACAGAGTGGAGTGGAGTGGTGCCTGAGATGCTGACAGAGTGGAGTGGTGCCTGAGATGCTGACAGTGTGGAGTGGAGTGGTGCCTGAGATGCTGACAGTGTGGAGTGGTGCCTGAGATGCTGACAGTGTGGAGTGGTGCCTGAGATGCTGACAGTGTGGAGTGGAGTGGTGCCTGAGATGCTGACAGTGTGGAGTGGAGTGGTGCCTGAGATGCTGACAGTGTGGAGTGGAGTGGTGCCTGAGATGCTGACAGTGTGGAGTGGAGTGGTGCCTGAGATGCTGACAGAGTGGAGTGGTGCCTGAGATGCTGACAGTGTGGAGTGGTGCCTGAGATGCAGACAGTGTAGAGTGGAGTGGTGCCTGAGATGCTGACAGTGTGGAGTGGTGCCTGAGATGCAGACAGTGTGGAGTGGAGTGGTGCCTGAGATGCTGACAGTGTGGAGTGGAGTGGTGTCTGAGATGCTGACAGTGTGGAGTGGCGCCTGAGATGCTGACAGTGTGGAGTGGAGTGGTGCCTGAGATGCTGACAGAGTGGAGTGGTGCCTGAGATGCTGACAGAGTGGAGTGGAGTGGTGCCTGAGATGCTGACAGTGTGGAGTGGAGTGGTGCCTGAGATGCTGACAGTGTGGAGTGGAGTGGTGCCTGAGATGCTGACAGAGTGGAGTGGTGCTTGAGATGCTGACAGAGTGGAGTGGAGTGGTGCCTGAGATGCTGACAGTGTGGAGTGGAGTGGTGCCTGAGATGCTGACAGTGTGGAGTGGAGTGGTGCCTGAGATGCTGACAGTGTGGAGTGGTGCCTGAGATGCTGACAGTGTGGAGTGGTGCCTGAGATGCTGACAGTGTGGAGTGGAGTGGTGCCTGAGATGCTGACAGTGTGGAGTGGAGTGGTGCCTGAGATGCTGACAGTGTGGAGTGGAGTGGTGCCTGAGATGCTGACAGTGTGGAGTGGAGTGGTGCCTGAGATGCTGACAGAGTGGAGTGGTGCCTGAGATGCTGACAGTGTGGAGTGGTGCCTGAGATGCAGACAGTGTAGAGTGGAGTGGTGCCTGAGATGCTGACAGTGTGGAGTGGTGCCTGAGATGCAGACAGTGTGGAGTGGAGTGGTGCCTGAGATGCTGACAGAGTGGAGTGGAGTGGTGCCTGAGATGCTAACAGTGTGGAGTGGAGTGGTGCCTGAGATGCTGACAGTGTGGAGTGGAGTGGTGCCTGAGATGCTGACAGTGTGGAGTGGTGCCTGAGATGCTGACAGTGTGGAGTGGTGCCTGAGATGCTGACAGTGTGGAGTGGAGTGGTGCCTGAGATGCTGACAGTGTGGAGTGGAGTGGTGCCTGAGATGCTGACAGTGTGGAGTGGAGTGGTGCCTGAGATGCTGACAGTGTGGAGTGGAGTGGTGCCTGAGATGCTGACAGTGTGGAGTGGAGTGGTGCCTGAGATGCTGACAGTGTGGAGTGGAGTGGTGCCTGAGATGCTGACAGTGTGGAGTGGAGTGGTGTCTGAGATGCTGACAGTGTGGAGTGGAGTGGTGCCTGAGATGCTGACAGTGTGGAGTGGAGTGGTGTCTGAGATGCTGACAGTGTGGAGTGGAGTGGTGCCTGAGATGCTGACAGTGTGGAGTGGAGTGGTGCCTGAGATGCTGACAGTGTGGAGTGGTGCCTGAGATGCTGACAGTGTGGAGTGGTGCCTGAGATGCTGACAGTGTGGAGTGGAGTGGTGCCTGAGATGCTGACAGTGTGGAGTTGAGTGGTGCCTGAGATGCTGACAGTGTGGAGTGGAGTGGTGCCTGAGATGCTGACAGTGTGGAGTGGAGTGGTGCCTGAGATGCTGACAGTGTGGAGTGGAGTGGTGTCTGAGATGCTGACAGTGTGGAGTGGCGCCTGAGATGCTGACAGTGTGGAGTGGAGTGGTGCCTGAGATGCTGACAGAGTGGAGTGGTGCCTGAGATGCTGACAGAGTGGAGTGGAGTGGTGCCTGAGATGCTGACAGTGTGGAGTGGAGTGGTGCCTGAGATGCTGACAGTGTGGAGTGGAGTGGTGCCTGAGATGCTGACAGAGTGGAGTGGTGCCTGAGATGCTGACAGAGTGGAGTGGAGTGGTGCCTGAGATGCTGACAGAGTGGAGTGGTGCCTGAGATGCTGACAGTGTGGAGTGGAGTGGTGCCTGAGATGCTGACAGTGTGGAGTGGTGCCTGAGATGCTGACAGTGTGGAGTGGTGCCTGAGATGCTGACAGTGTGGAGTGGAGTGGTGCCTGAGATGCTGACAGTGTGGAGTGGAGTGGTGCCTGAGATGCTGACAGTGTGGAGTGGAGTGGTGCCTGAGATGCTGACAGTGTGGAGTGGAGTGGTGCCTGAGATGCTGACAGAGTGGAGTGGTGCCTGAGATGCTGACAGTGTGGAGTGGTGCCTGAGATGCAGACAGTGTAGAGTGGAGTGGTGCCTGAGATGCTGACAGTGTGGAGTGGTGCCTGAGATGCAGACAGTGTGGAGTGGAGTGGTGCCTGAGATGCTGACAGAGTGGAGTGGAGTGGTGCCTGAGATGCTAACAGTGTGGAGTGGAGTGGTGCCTGAGATGCTGACAGTGTGGAGTGGAGTGGTGCCTGAGATGCTGACAGTGTGGAGTGATGCCTGAGATGCTGACAGTGTGGAGTGGTGCCTGAGATGCTGACAGTGTGGAGTGGAGTGGTGCCTGAGATGCTGACAGTGTGGAGTGGAGTGGTGCCTGAGATGCTGACAGTGTGGAGTGGAGTGGTGCCTGAGATGCTGACAGTGTGGAGTGGAGTGGTGCCTGAGATGCTGACAGTGTGGAGTGGAGTGGTGCCTGAGATGCTGACAGTGTGGAGTGGAGTGGTGCCTGAGATGCTGACAGTGTGGAGTGGAGTGGTGCCTGAGATGCTGACAGTGTGGAGTGGAGTGGTGCCTGAGATGCTGACAGAGTGGAGTGGTGCCTGAGATGCTGACAGTGTGGAGTGGTGCCTGAGATGCAGACAGTGTGGAGTGGAGTGGTGCCTGAGATGCTGACAGTGTGGAGTGGAGTGGTGCCTGAGATGCTGACAGAGTGGAGTGGTGTCTGAGATGCTGACAGTGTGGAGTGGAGTGGTGCCTGAGATGCTGACAGTGTGGAGTGGTGTCTGAGATGCTGACAGTGTGGAGTGGTGCCTGAGATGCTGACAGTGTGGAGTGGAGTGGTGCCTGAGATGCTGACAGTGTGGAGTGGAGTGGTGCCTGAGATGCTGACAGTGTGGAGTGGAGTGGTGCCTGAGATGCTGACAGTGTGGAGTGGTGCCTGAGATGCTGACAGTGTGGAGTGGTGCCTGAGATGCTGACAGTGTGGAGTGGAGTGGTGCCTGAGATGCTGACAGTGTGGAGTGGTGCCTGAGATGCTGACAGTGTGGAGTGGTGCCTGAGATGCTGACAGTGTGGAGTGGAGTGGTGCCTGAGATGCTGACAGTGTGGAGTGGAGTGGTGCCTGAGATGCTGACAGTGTGGAGTGGAGTGGTGCCTGAGATGCTGACAGTGTGGAGTGGAGTGGTGCCTGAGATGCTGACAGTGTGGAGTGGAGTGGTGCCTGAGATGCTGACAGTGTGGAGTGGAGTGGTGCCTGAGATGCTGACAGAGTGGAGTGGAGTGGTGCCTGAGATGCTGACAGTGTGGAGTGGAGTGGTGCCTGAGATGCTGACAGTGTGGAGTGGAGTGGTGCCTGAGATGCTGACCGAGTGGAGTGGTGCCTGAGATGCTGACAGAGTGGAGTGGAGTGGTGCCTGAGATGCTGACAGAGTGGAGTGGTGCCTGAGATGCTGACAGTGTGGAGTGGAGTGGTGCCTGAGATGCTGACAGTGTGGAGTGGTGCCTGAGATGCTGACAGTGTGGAGTGGTGCCTGAGATGCTGACAGTGTGGAGTGGAGTGGTGCCTGAGATGCTGACAGTGTGGAGTGGAGTGGTGCCTGAGATGCTGACAGTGTGGAGTGGAGTGGTGCCTGAGATGCTGACAGTGTGGAGTGGAGTGGTGCCTGAGATGCTGACAGTGTGGAGTGGTGCCTGAGATGCAGACAGTGTAGAGTGGAGTGGTGCCTGAGATGCTGACAGTGTGGAGTGGTGCCTGAGATGCAGACAGTGTGGAGTGGAGTGGTGCCTGAGATGCTGACAGAGTGGAGTGGAGTGGTGCCTGAGATGCTAACAGTGTGGAGTGGAGTGGTGCCTGAGATGCTGACAGTGTGGAGTGGAGTGGTGCCTGAGATGCTGACAGTGTGGAGTGGTGCCTGAGATGCTGACAGTGTGGAGTGGTGCCTGAGATGCTGACAGTGTGGAGTGGAGTGGTGCCTGAGATGCTGACAGTGTGGAGTGGAGTGGTGCCTGAGATGCTGACAGTGTGGAGTGGAGTGGTGCCTGAGATGCTGACAGTGTGGAGTGGAGTGGTGCCTGAGATGCTGACAGTGTGGAGTGGAGTGGTGCCTGAGATGCTGACAGTGTGGAGTGGAGTGGTGCCTGAGATGCTGACAGTGTGGAGTGGAGTGGTGCCTGAGATGCTGACAGTGTGGAGTGGAGTGGTGCCTGAGATGCTGACAGTGTGGAGTGGAGTGGTGCCTGAGATGCTGACAGTGTGGAGTGGAGTGGTGCCTGAGATGCTGACAGTGTGGAGTGGAGTGGTGCCTGAGATGCTGACAGTGTGGAGTGGTGCCTGAGATGCAGACAGTGTGGAGTGGAGTGGTGCCTGAGATGCTGACAGTGTGGAGTGGAGTGGTGCCTGAGATGCTGACAGAGTGGAGTGGTGTCTGAGATGCTGACAGTGTGGAGTGGAGTGGTGCCTGAGATGCTGACAGTGTGGAGTGGTGTCTGAGATGCTGACAGTGTGGAGTGGTGCCTGAGATGCTGACAGTGTGGAGTGGAGTGGTGCCTGAGATGCTGACAGTGTGGAGTGGAGTGGTGCCTGAGATGCTGACAGTGTGGAGTGGTGCCTGAGATGCTGACAGTGTGGAGTGGTGCCTGAGATGCTGACAGTGTGGAGTGGAGTGGTGCCTGAGATGCTGACAGTGTGGAGTGGAGTGGTGCCTGAGATGCTGACAGTGTGGAGTGGTGCCTGAGATGCTGACAGTGTGGAGTGGTGCCTGAGATGCTGACAGTGTGGAGTGGAGTGGTGCCTGAGATGCTGACAGTGTGGAGTGGAGTGGTGCCTGAGATGCTGACAGTGTGGAGTGGTGCCTGAGATGCTGACAGTGTGGAGTGGTGCCTGAGATGCTGACAGTGTGGAGTGGAGTGGTGCCTGAGATGCTGACAGTGTGGAGTGGAGTGGTGCCTGAGATGCTGACAGTGTGGAGTGGAGTGGTGCCTGAGATGCTGACAGTGTGGAGTGGAGTGGTGCCTGAGATGCTGACAGTGTGGAGTGGAGTGGTGCCTGAGATGCTGACAGTGTGGAGTGGAGTGGTGCCTGAGATGCTGACAGTGTGGAGTGGAGTGGTGCCTGAGATGCTGACAGTGTGGAGTGGAGTGGTGCCTGAGATGCTGACAGTGTGGAGTGGAGTGGTGCCTGAGATGCTGACAGTGTGGAGTGGTGCCTGAGATGCAGACAGTGTGGAGTGGAGTGGTGCCTGAGATGCTGACAGAGTGGAGTGGTGCCTGAGATGCTGACAGTGTGGAGTGGAGTGGTGCCTGAGATGCTGACAGTGTGGAGTGGTGCCTGAGATGCTGACAGTGTGGAGTGGTGCCTGAGATGCTGACAGTGTGGAGTGGAGTGGTGCCTGAGATGCTGACAGTGTGGAGTGGAGTGGTGCCTGAGATGCTGACAGTGTGGAGTGGAGTGGTGCCTGAGATGCTGACAGTGTGGAGTGGAGTGGTGCCTGAGATGCTGACAGAGTGGAGTGGTGCCTGAGATGCTGACAGTGTGGAGTGGTGCCTGAGATGCAGACAGTGTAGAGTGGAGTGGTGCCTGAGATGCTGACAGTGTGGAGTGGTGCCTGAGATGCAGACAGTGTGGAGTGGAGTGGTGCCTGAGATGCTGACAGTGTGGAGTGGTGCCTGAGATGCTGACAGTGTGGAGTGGTGCCTGAGATGCTGACAGTGTGGAGTGGAGTGGTGCCTGAGATGCTGACAGTGTGGAGTGGAGTGGTGCCTGAGATGCTGACAGTGTGGAGTGGAGTGGTGCCTGAGATGCTGACAGTGTGGAGTGGAGTGGTGCCTGAGATGCTGACAGAGTGGAGTGGTGCCTGAGATGCTGACAGTGTGGAGTGGTGCCTGAGATGCAGACAGTGTAGAGTGGAGTGGTGCCTGAGATGCTGACAGTGTGGAGTGGTGCCTGAGATGCAGACAGTGTGGAGTGGAGTGGTGCCTGAGATGCTGACAGAGTGGAGTGGAGTGGTGCCTGAGATGCTAACAGTGTGGAGTGGAGTGGTGCCTGAGATGCTGACAGTGTGGAGTGGAGTGGTGCCTGAGATGCTGACAGTGTGGAGTGGTGCCTGAGATGCTGACAGTGTGGAGTGGTGCCTGAGATGCTGACAGTGTGGAGTGGAGTGGTGCCTGAGATGCTGACAGTGTGGAGTGGAGTGGTGCCTGAGATGCTGACAGTGTGGAGTGGAGTGGTGCCTGAGATGCTGACAGTGTGGAGTGGAGTGGTGCCTGAGATGCTGACAGTGTGGAGTGGAGTGGTGCCTGAGATGCTGACAGTGTGGAGTGGAGTGGTGCCTGAGATGCTGACAGTGTGGAGTGGAGTGGTGCCTGAGATGCTGACAGTGTGGAGTGGAGTGGTGCCTGAGATGCTGACAGTGTGGAGTGGTGCCTGAGATGCTGACAGTGTGGAGTGGAGTGGTGTCTGAGATGCTGACAGTGTGGAGTGGAGTGGTGCCTGAGATGCTGACAGTGTGGAGTGGAGTGGTGCCTGAGATGCTGACAGTGTGGAGTGGAGTGGTGCCTGAGATGCTGACAGTGTGGAGTGGAGTGGTGCCTGAGATGCTGACAGTGTGGAGTGGTGTCTGAGATGCTGACAGTGTGGAGTGGTGCCTGAGATGCTGACAGTGTGGAGTGGAGTGGTGCCTGAGATGCTGACAGAGTGGAGTGGTGCCTGAAATGCTGACAGAGTGGAGTGGAGTGGTGCCTGAGATGCTGACAGTGTGGAGTGGAGTGGTGTCTGAGATGCTGACAGTGTGGAGTGGAGTGGTGCCTGAGATGCTGACAGTGTGGAGTGGAGTGGTGCCTGAGATGCTGACAGTGTGGAGTGGTGCCTGAGATGCTGACAGTGTGGAGTGGAGTGGTGTCTGAGATGCTGACCGTGTGGAGTGGAGTGGTGCCTGAGATGCTGACAGTGTGGAGTGGAGTGGTGTCTGAGATGCTGACAGTGTGGAGTGGAGTGGTGCCTGAGATGCTGACAGTGTGGAGTGGAGTGGTGCCTGAGATGCTGACAGTGTGGAGTGGTGCCTGAGATGCTGACAGTGTGGAGTGGTGCCTGAGATGCTGACAGTGTGGAGTGGAGTGGTGCCTGAGATGCTGACAGTGTGGAGTGGTGCCTGAGATGCTGACAGTGTGGAGTGGAGTGGTGCCTGAGATGCTGACAGTGTGGAGTGGAGTGGTGCCTGAGATGCTGACAGTGTGGAGTGGAGTGGTGCCTGAGATGCTGACAGTGTGGAGTGGAGTGGTGCCTGAGATGCTGACAGTGTGGAGTGGAGTGGTGCCTGAGATGCTGACAGAGTGGAGTGGAGTGGTGCCTGAGATGCTGACAGTGTGGAGTGGAGTGGTGCCTGAGATGCTGACAGTGTGGAGTGGAGTGGTGCCTGAGATGCTGACAGAGTGGAGTGGTGCCTGAGATGCTGACAGAGTGGAGTGGAGTGGTGCCTGAGATGCTGACAGAGTGGAGTGGTGCCTGAGATGCTGACAGTGTGGAGTGGAGTGGTGCCTGAGATGCTGACAGTGTGGAGTGGTGCCTGAGATGCTGACAGTGTGGAGTGGTGCCTGAGATGCTGACAGTGTGGAGTGGAGTGGTGCCTGAGATGCTGACAGTGTGGAGTGGAGTGGTGCCTGAGATGCTGACAGTGTGGAGTGGAGTGGTGCCTGAGATGCTGACAGTGTGGAGTGGAGTGGTGCCTGAGATGCTGACAGTGTGGAGTGGAGTGGTGCCTGAGATGCTGACAGTGTGGAGTGGAGTGGTGTCTGAGATGCTGACAGTGTGGAGTGGAGTGGTGCCTGAGATGCTGACAGTGTGGAGTGGAGTGGTGTCTGAGATGCTGACAGTGTGGAGTGGAGTGGTGCCTGAGATGCTGACAGTGTGGAGTGGAGTGGTGCCTGAGATGCTGACAGTGTGGAGTGGTGCCTGAGATGCTGACAGTGTGGAGTGGTGCCTGAGATGCTGACAGTGTGGAGTGGAGTGGTGCCTGAGATGCTGACAGTGTGGAGTTGAGTGGTGCCTGAGATGCTGACAGTGTGGAGTGGAGTGGTGCCTGAGATGCTGACAGTGTGGAGTGGAGTGGTGCCTGAGATGCTGACAGTGTGGAGTGGAGTGGTGTCTGAGATGCTGACAGTGTGGAGTGGCGCCTGAGATGCTGACAGAGTGGAGTGGAGTGGTGCCTGAGATGCTGACAGTGTGGAGTGGAGTGGTGCCTGAGATGCTGACAGTGTGGAGTGGAGTGGTGCCTGAGATGCTGACAGATTGGAGTGGTGCCTGAGATGCTGACAGAGTGGAGTGGAGTGGTGCCTGAGATGCTGACAGAGTGGAGTGGTGCCTGAGATGCTGACAGTGTGGAGTGGAGTGGTGCCTGAGATGCTGACAGTGTGGAGTGGTGCCTGAGATGCTGACAGTGTGGAGTGGTGCCTGAGATGCTGACAGTGTGGAGTGGAGTGGTGCCTGAGATGCTGACAGTGTTGAGTGGAGTGGTGCCTGAGATGCTGACAGTGTGGAGTGGAGTGGTGCCTGAGATGCTGACAGTGTGGAGTGGAGTGGTGCCTGAGATGCTGACAGTGTGGAGTGGAGTGGTGCCTGAGATGCTGACAGAGTGGAGTGGTGCCTGAGATGCTGACAGTGTGGAGTGGTGCCTGAGATGCTGACAGTGTGGAGTGGTGCCTGAGATGCAGACAGTGTGGAGTGGAGTGGTGCCTGAGATGCTGACAGAGTGGAGTGGAGTGGTGCCTGAGATGCTAACAGTGTGGAGTGGAGTGGTGCCTGAGATGCTGACAGTGTGGAGTGGAGTGGTGCCTGAGATGCTGACAGTGTGGAGTGATGCCTGAGATGCTGACAGTGTGGAGTGGTGCCTGAGATGCTGACAGTGTGGAGTGGAGTGGTGCCTGAGATGCTGACAGTGTGGAGTGGAGTGGTGCCTGAGATGCTGACAGTGTGGAGTGGAGTGGTGCCTGAGATGCTGACAGTGTGGAGTGGAGTGGTGCCTGAGATGCTGACAGAGTGGAGTGGAGTGGTGCCTGAGATGCTGACAGTGTGGAGTGGAGTGGTGCCTGAGATGCTGACAGTGTGGAGTGGAGTGGTGCCTGAGATGCTGACAGAGTGGAGTGGTGCCTGAGATGCTGACAGAGTGGAGTGGAGTGGTGCCTGAGATACTGACAGTGTGGAGTGGAGTGGTGCCTGAGATGCTGACAGTGTGGAGTGGAGTGGTGCCTGAGATGCTGACAGTGTGGAGTGGAGTGGTGCCTGAGATGCTGACAGTGTGGAGTGGAGTGGTGCCTGAGATGCTGACAGTGTGGAGTGGAGTGGTGTCTGAGATGCTGACAGTGTGGAGTGGAGTGGTGCCTGAGATGCTGACAGTGTGGAGTGGAGTGGTGTCTGAGATGCTGACAGTGTGGAGTGGAGTGGTGCCTGAGATGCTGACAGTGTGGAGTGGAGTGGTGCCTGAGATGCTGACAGTGTGGAGTGGTGCCTGAGATGCTGACAGTGTGGAGTGGTGCCTGAGATGCTGACAGTGTGGAGTGGAGTGGTGCCTGAGATGCTGACAGTGTGGAGTTGAGTGGTGCCTGAGATGCTGACAGTGTGGAGTGGAGTGGTGCCTGAGATGCTGACAGTGTGGAGTGGAGTGGTGCCTGAGATGCTGACAGTGTGGAGTGGAGTGGTGTCTGAGATGCTGACAGTGTGGAGTGGCGCCTGAGATGCTGACAGTGTGGAGTGGAGTGGTGCCTGAGATGCTGACAGAGTGGAGTGGTGCCTGAGATGCTGACAGAGTGGAGTGGAGTGGTGCCTGAGATGCTGACAGTGTGGAGTGGAGTGGTGCCTGAGATGCTGACAGTGTGGAGTGGAGTGGTGCCTGAGATGCTGACAGATTGGAGTGGTGCCTGAGATGCTGACAGAGTGGAGTGGAGTGGTGCCTGAGATGCTGACAGAGTGGAGTGGTGCCTGAGATGCTGACAGTGTGGAGTGGAGTGGTGCCTGAGATGCTGACAGTGTGGAGTGGTGCCTGAGATGCTGACAGTGTGGAGTGGTGCCTGAGATGCTGACAGTGTGGAGTGGAGTGGTGCCTGAGATGCTGACAGTGTGGAGTGGAGTGGTGCCTGAGATGCTGACAGTGTGGAGTGGAGTGGTGCCTGAGATGCTGACAGTGTGGAGTGGAGTGGTGCCTGAGATGCTGACAGTGTGGAGTGGAGTGGTGCCTGAGATGCTGACAGAGTGGAGTGGTGCCTGAGATGCTGACAGTGTGGAGTGGTGCCTGAGATGCAGACAGTGTAGAGTGGAGTGGTGCCTGAGATGCTGACAGTGTGGAGTGGTGCCTGAGATGCAGACAGTGTGGAGTGGAGTGGTGCCTGAGATGCTGACAGAGTGGAGTGGAGTGGTGCCTGAGATGCTAACAGTGTGGAGTGGAGTGGTGCCTGAGATGCTGACAGTGTGGAGTGGAGTGGTGCCTGAGATGCTGACAGTGTGGAGTGATGCCTTAGATGCTGACAGTGTGGAGTGGTGCCTGAGATGCTGACAGTGTGGAGTGGAGTGGTGCCTGAGATGCTGACAGTGTGGAGTGGAGTGGTGCCTGAGATGCTGACAGTGTGGAGTGGAGTGGTGCCTGAGATGCTGACAGTGTGGAGTGGAGTGGTGCCTGAGATGCTGACAGAGTGGAGTGGAGTGGTGCCTGAGATGCTGACAGTGTGGAGTGGAGTGGTGCCTGAGATGCTGACAGTGTGGAGTGGAGTGGTGCCTGAGATGCTGACAGAGTGGAGTGGTGCCTGAGATGCTGACAGAGTGGAGTGGAGTGGTGCCTGAGATGCTGACAGAGTGGAGTGGTGCCTGAGATGCTGACAGTGTGGAGTGGAGTGGTGCCTGAGATGCTGACAGTGTGGAGTGGTGCCTGAGATGCTGACAGTGTGGAGTGGTGCCTGAGATGCTGACAGTGTGGAGTGGAGTGGTGCCTGAGATGCTGACAGTGTGGAGTGGTGCCTGAGATGCAGACAGTGTGGAGTGGAGTGGTGCCTGAGATGCTGACAGAGTGGAGTGGTGCCTGAGATGCTGACAGTGTGGAGTGGAGTGGTGCCTGAGATGCTGACAGTGTGGAGTGGTGCCTGAGATGCTGACAGTGTGGAGTGGTGCCTGAGATGCTGACAGTGTGGAGTGGAGTGGTGCCTGAGATGCTGACAGTGTGGAGTGGAGTGGTGCCTGAGATGCTGACAGTGTGGAGTGGAGTGGTGCCTGAGATGCTGACAGTGTGGAGTGGAGTGGTGCCTGAGATGCTGACAGTGTGGAGTGGAGTGGTGCCTGAGATGCTGACAGTGTGGAGTGGAGTGGTGTCTGAGATGCTGACAGTGTGGAGTGGAGTGGTGCCTGAGATGCTGACAGTGTGGAGTGGAGTGGTGTCTGAGATGCTGACAGTGTGGAGTGGAGTGGTGCCTGAGATGCTGACAGTGTGGAGTGGAGTGGTGCCTGAGATGCTGACAGTGTGGAGTGGTGCCTGAGATGCTGACAGTGTGGAGTGGTGCCTGAGATGCTGACAGTGTGGAGTGGAGTGGTGCCTGAGATGCTGACAGTGTGGAGTTGAGTGGTGCCTGAGATGCTGACAGTGTGGAGTGGAGTGGTGCCTGAGATGCTGACAGTGTGGAGTGGAGTGGTGCCTGAGATGCTGACAGTGTGGAGTGGAGTGGTGTCTGAGATGCTGACAGTGTGGAGTGGCGCCTGAGATGCTGACAGTGTGGAGTGGAGTGGTGCCTGAGATGCTGACAGAGTGGAGTGGTGCCTGAGATGCTGACAGAGTGGAGTGGAGTGGTGCCTGAGATGCTGACAGTGTGGAGTGGAGTGGTGCCTGAGATGCTGACAGTGTGGAGTGGAGTGGTGCCTGAGATGCTGACAGATTGGAGTGGTGCCTGAGATGCTGACAGAGTGGAGTGGAGTGGTGCCTGAGATGCTGACAGAGTGGAGTGGTGCCTGAGATGCTGACAGTGTGGAGTGGAGTGGTGCCTGAGATGCTGACAGTGTGGAGTGGTGCCTGAGATGCTGACAGTGTGGAGTGGTGCCTGAGATGCTGACAGTGTGGAGTGGAGTGGTGCCTGAGATGCTGACAGTGTTGAGTGGAGTGGTGCCTGAGATGCTGACAGTGTGGAGTGGAGTGGTGCCTGAGATGCTGACAGTGTGGAGTGGAGTGGTGCCTGAGATGCTGACAGTGTGGAGTGGAGTGGTGCCTGAGATGCTGACAGAGTGGAGTGGTGCCTGAGATGCTGACAGTGTGGAGTGGTGCCTGAGATGCTGACAGTGTGGAGTGGTGCCTGAGATGCAGACAGTGTGGAGTGGAGTGGTGCCTGAGATGCTGACAGAGTGGAGTGGAGTGGTGCCTGAGATGCTAACAGTGTGGAGTGGAGTGGTGCCTGAGATGCTGACAGTGTGGAGTGGAGTGGTGCCTGAGATGCTGACAGTGTGGAGTGATGCCTGAGATGCTGACAGTGTGGAGTGGTGCCTGAGATGCTGACAGTGTGGAGTGGAGTGGTGCCTGAGATGCTGACAGTGTGGAGTGGAGTGGTGCCTGAGATGCTGACAGTGTGGAGTGGAGTGGTGCCTGAGATGCTGACAGTGTGGAGTGGAGTGGTGCCTGAGATGCTGACAGAGTGGAGTGGAGTGGTGCCTGAGATGCTGACAGTGTGGAGTGGAGTGGTGCCTGAGATGCTGACAGTGTGGAGTGGAGTGGTGCCTGAGATGCTGACAGAGTGGAGTGGTGCCTGAGATGCTGACAGAGTGGAGTGGAGTGGTGCCTGAGATACTGACAGTGTGGAGTGGAGTGGTGCCTGAGATGCTGACAGTGTGGAGTGGAGTGGTGCCTGAGATGCTGACAGTGTGGAGTGGAGTGGTGCCTGAGATGCTGACAGTGTGGAGTGGAGTGGTGCCTGAGATGCTGACAGTGTGGAGTGGAGTGGTGTCTGAGATGCTGACAGTGTGGAGTGGAGTGGTGCCTGAGATGCTGACAGTGTGGAGTGGAGTGGTGTCTGAGATGCTGACAGTGTGGAGTGGAGTGGTGCCTGAGATGCTGACAGTGTGGAGTGGAGTGGTGCCTGAGATGCTGACAGTGTGGAGTGGTGCCTGAGATGCTGACAGTGTGGAGTGGTGCCTGAGATGCTGACAGTGTGGAGTGGAGTGGTGCCTGAGATGCTGACAGTGTGGAGTTGAGTGGTGCCTGAGATGCTGACAGTGTGGAGTGGAGTGGTGCCTGAGATGCTGACAGTGTGGAGTGGAGTGGTGCCTGAGATGCTGACAGTGTGGAGTGGAGTGGTGTCTGAGATGCTGACAGTGTGGAGTGGCGCCTGAGATGCTGACAGTGTGGAGTGGAGTGGTGCCTGAGATGCTGACAGAGTGGAGTGGTGCCTGAGATGCTGACAGAGTGGAGTGGAGTGGTGCCTGAGATGCTGACAGTGTGGAGTGGAGTGGTGCCTGAGATGCTGACAGTGTGGAGTGGAGTGGTGCCTGAGATGCTGACAGATTGGAGTGGTGCCTGAGATGCTGACAGAGTGGAGTGGAGTGGTGCCTGAGATGCTGACAGAGTGGAGTGGTGCCTGAGATGCTGACAGTGTGGAGTGGAGTGGTGCCTGAGATGCTGACAGTGTGGAGTGGTGCCTGAGATGCTGACAGTGTGGAGTGGTGCCTGAGATGCTGACAGTGTGGAGTGGAGTGGTGCCTGAGATGCTGACAGTGTGGAGTGGAGTGGTGCCTGAGATGCTGACAGTGTGGAGTGGAGTGGTGCCTGAGATGCTGACAGTGTGGAGTGGAGTGGTGCCTGAGATGCTGACAGTGTGGAGTGGAGTGGTGCCTGAGATGCTGACAGAGTGGAGTGGTGCCTGAGATGCTGACAGTGTGGAGTGGTGCCTGAGATGCAGACAGTGTAGAGTGGAGTGGTGCCTGAGATGCTGACAGTGTGGAGTGGTGCCTGAGATGCAGACAGTGTGGAGTGGAGTGGTGCCTGAGATGCTGACAGAGTGGAGTGGAGTGGTGCCTGAGATGCTAACAGTGTGGAGTGGAGTGGTGCCTGAGATGCTGACAGTGTGGAGTGGAGTGGTGCCTGAGATGCTGACAGTGTGGAGTGATGCCTTAGATGCTGACAGTGTGGAGTGGTGCCTGAGATGCTGACAGTGTGGAGTGGAGTGGTGCCTGAGATGCTGACAGTGTGGAGTGGAGTGGTGCCTGAGATGCTGACAGTGTGGAGTGGAGTGGTGCCTGAGATGCTGACAGTGTGGAGTGGAGTGGTGCCTGAGATGCTGACAGAGTGGAGTGGAGTGGTGCCTGAGATGCTGACAGTGTGGAGTGGAGTGGTGCCTGAGATGCTGACAGTGTGGAGTGGAGTGGTGCCTGAGATGCTGACAGAGTGGAGTGGTGCCTGAGATGCTGACAGAGTGGAGTGGAGTGGTGCCTGAGATGCTGACAGAGTGGAGTGGTGCCTGAGATGCTGACAGTGTGGAGTGGAGTGGTGCCTGAGATGCTGACAGTGTGGAGTGGTGCCTGAGATGCTGACAGTGTGGAGTGGTGCCTGAGATGCTGACAGTGTGGAGTGGAGTGGTGCCTGAGATGCTGACAGTGTGGAGTGGTGCCTGAGATGCAGACAGTGTGGAGTGGAGTGGTGCCTGAGATGCTGACAGAGTGGAGTGGAGTGGTGCCTGAGATGCTAACAGTGTGGAGTGGAGTGGTGCCTGAGATGCTGACAGTGTGGAGTGGAGTGGTGCCTGAGATGCTGACAGTGTGGAGTGATGCCTGAGATGCTGACAGTGTGGAGTGGTGCCTGAGATGCTGACAGTGTGGAGTGGAGTGGTGCCTGAGATGCTGACAGTGTGGAGTGGAGTGGTGCCTGAGATGCTGACAGTGTGGAGTGGAGTGGTGCCTGAGATGCTGACAGTGTGGAGTGGAGTGGTGCCTGAGATGCTGACAGAGTGGAGTGGAGTGGTGCCTGAGATGCTGACAGTGTGGAGTGGAGTGGTGCCTGAGATGCTGACAGTGTGGAGTGGAGTGGTGCCTGAGATGCTGACAGAGTGGAGTGGTGCCTGAGATGCTGACAGAGTGGAGTGGAGTGGTGCCTGAGATGCTGACAGAGTGGAGTGGTGCCTGAGATGCTGACAGTGTGGAGTGGAGTGGTGCCTGAGATGCTGACAGTGTGGAGTGGTGCCTGAGATGCTGACAGTGTGGAGTGGTGCCTGAGATGCTGACAGTGTGGAGTGGAGTGGTGCCTGAGATGCTGACAGTGTGGAGTGGAGTGGTGCCTGAGATGCTGACAGTGTGGAGTGGAGTGGTGCCTGAGATGCTGACAGTGTGGAGTGGAGTGGTGCCTGAGATGCTGACAGAGTGGAGTGGTGCCTGAGATGCTGACAGTGTGGAGTGGTGCCTGAGATGCAGACAGTGTAGAGTGGAGTGGTGCCTGAGATGCTGACAGTGTGGAGTGGTGCCTGAGATGCAGACAGTGTGGAGTGGAGTGGTGCCTGAGATGCTGACAGAGTGGAGTGGAGTGGTGCCTGAGATGCTAACAGTGTGGAGTGGAGTGGTGCCTGAGATGCTGACAGTGTGGAGTGGAGTGGTGCCTGAGATGCTGACAGTGTGGAGTGATGCCTGAGATGCTGACAGTGTGGAGTGGTGCCTGAGATGCTGACAGTGTGGAGTGGAGTGGTGCCTGAGATGCTGACAGTGTGGAGTGGAGTGGTGCCTGAGATGCTGACAGTGTGGAGTGGAGTGGTGCCTGAGATGCTGACAGTGTGGAGTGGAGTGGTGCCTGAGATGCTGACAGTGTGGAGTGGAGTGGTGCCTGAGATGCTGACAGTGTGGAGTGGAGTGGTGCCTGAGATGCTGACAGTGTGGAGTGGAGTGGTGCCTGAGATGCTGACAGTGTGGAGTGGAGTGGTGCCTGAGATGCTGACAGAGTGGAGTGGTGCCTGAGATGCTGACAGTGTGGAGTGGTGCCTGAGATGCAGACAGTGTGGAGTGGAGTGGTGCCTGAGATGCTGACAGTGTGGAGTGGAGTGGTGCCTGAGATGCTGACAGAGTGGAGTGGTGTCTGAGATGCTGACAGTGTGGAGTGGAGTGGTGCCTGAGATGCTGACAGTGTGGAGTGGTGTCTGAGATGCTGACAGTGTGGAGTGGTGCCTGAGATGCTGACAGTGTGGAGTGGAGTGGTGCCTGAGATGCTGACAGTGTGGAGTGGAGTGGTGCCTGAGATGCTGACAGTGTGGAGTGGAGTGGTGCCTGAGATGCTGACAGTGTGGAGTGGTGCCTGAGATGCTGACAGTGTGGAGTGGTGCCTGAGATGCTGACAGTGTGGAGTGGAGTGGTGCCTGAGATGCTGACAGTGTGGAGTGGTGCCTGAGATGCTGACAGTGTGGAGTGGTGCCTGAGATGCTGACAGTGTGGAGTGGAGTGGTGCCTGAGATGCTGACAGTGTGGAGTGGAGTGGTGCCTGAGATGCTGACAGTGTGGAGTGGAGTGGTGCCTGAGATGCTGACAGTGTGGAGTGGAGTGGTGCCTGAGATGCTGACAGTGTGGAGTGGAGTGGTGCCTGAGATGCTGACAGTGTGGAGTGGAGTGGTGCCTGAGATGCTGACAGAGTGGAGTGGAGTGGTGCCTGAGATGCTGACAGTGTGGAGTGGAGTGGTGCCTGAGATGCTGACAGTGTGGAGTGGAGTGGTGCCTGAGATGCTGACAGAGTGGAGTGGTGCCTGAGATGCTGACAGAGTGGAGTGGAGTGGTGCCTGAGATGCTGACAGAGTGGAGTGGTGCCTGAGATGCTGACAGTGTGGAGTGGAGTGGTGCCTGAGATGCTGACAGTGTGGAGTGGTGCCTGAGATGCTGACAGTGTGGAGTGGTGCCTGAGATGCTGACAGTGTGGAGTGGAGTGGTGCCTGAGATGCTGACAGTGTGGAGTGGTGCCTGAGATGCTGACAGTGTGGAGTGGAGTGGTGCCTGAGATGCTGACAGTGTGGAGTGGAGTGGTGCCTGAGATGCTGACAGAGTGGAGTGGTGCCTGAGATGCTGACAGTGTGGAGTGGTGCCTGAGATGCAGACAGTGTAGAGTGGAGTGGTGCCTGAGATGCTGACAGTGTGGAGTGGTGCCTGAGATGCAGACAGTGTGGAGTGGAGTGGTGCCTGAGATGCTGACAGTGTGGAGTGGAGTGGTGCCTGAGATGCTAACAGTGTGGAGTGGAGTGGTGCCTGAGATGCTGACAGTGTGGAGTGGAGTGGTGCCTGAGATGCTGACAGTGTGGAGTGGTGCCTGAGATGCTGACAGTGTGGAGTGGTGCCTGAGATGCTGACAGTGTGGAGTGGAGTGGTGCCTGAGATGCTGACAGTGTGGAGTGGAGTGGTGCCTGAGATGCTGACAGTGTGGAGTGGAGTGGTGCCTGAGATGCTGACAGTGTGGAGTGGAGTGGTGCCTGAGATGCTGACAGTGTGGAGTGGAGTGGTGCCTGAGATGCTGACAGTGTGGAGTGGAGTGGTGCCTGAGATGCTGACAGTGTGGAGTGGAGTGGTGCCTGAGATGCTGACAGTGTGGAGTGGAGTGGTGCCTGAGATGCTGACAGTGTGGAGTGGAGTGGTGCCTGAGATGCTGACAGTGTGGAGTGGAGTGGTGCCTGAGATGCTGACAGTGTGGAGTGGAGTGGTGCCTGAGATGCTGACAGTGTGGAGTGGTGCCTGAGATGCAGACAGTGTGGAGTGGAGTGGTGCCTGAGATGCTGACAGTGTGGAGTGGAGTGGTGCCTGAGATGCTGACAGAGTGGAGTGGTGTCTGAGATGCTGACAGTGTGGAGTGGAGTGGTGCCTGAGATGCTGACAGTGTGGAGTGGTGTCTGAGATGCTGACAGTGTGGAGTGGTGCCTGAGATGCTGACAGTGTGGAGTGGAGTGGTGCCTGAGATGCTGACAGTGTGGAGTGGAGTGGTGCCTGAGATGCTGACAGTGTGGAGTGGTGCCTGAGATGCTGACAGTGTGGAATGGTGCCTGAGATGCTGACAGTGTGGAGTGGAGTGGTGCCTGAGATGCTGACAGTGTGGAGTGGAGTGGTGCCTGAGATGCTGACAGTGTGGAGTGGTGCCTGAGATGCTGACAGTGTGGAGTGGTGCCTGAGATGCTGACAGTGTGGAGTGGAGTGGTGCCTGAGATGCTGACAGTGTGGAGTGGAGTGGTGCCTGAGATGCTGACAGTGTGGAGTGGTGCCTGAGATGCTGACAGTGTGGAGTGGTGCCTGAGATGCTGACAGTGTGGAGTGGAGTGGTGCCTGAGATGCTGACAGTGTGGAGTGGAGTGGTGCCTGAGATGCTGACAGTGTGGAGTGGTGCCTGAGATGCTGACAGTGTGGAGTGGTGCCTGAGATGCTGACAGTGTGGAGTGGAGTGGTGCCTGAGATGCTGACAGTGTGGAGTGGAGTGGTGCCTGAGATGCTGACAGTGTGGAGTGGTGCCTGAGATGCTGACAGTGTGGAGTGGTGCCTGAGATGCTGACAGTGTGGAGTGGAGTGGTGCCTGAGATGCTGACAGTGTGGAGTGGAGTGGTGCCTGAGATGCTGACAGTGTGGAGTGGAGTGGTGCCTGAGATGCTGACAGTGTGGAGTGGAGTGGTGCCTGAGATGCTGACAGTGTGGAGTGGAGTGGTGCCTGAGATGCTGACAGTGTGGAGTGGAGTGGTGCCTGAGATGCTGACAGTGTGGAGTGGAGTGGTGCCTGAGATGCTGACAGTGTGGAGTGGAGTGGTGCCTGAGATGCTGACAGTGTGGAGTGGAGTGGTGCCTGAGATGCTGACAGTGTGGAGTGGTGCCTGAGATGCAGACAGTGTGGAGTGGAGTGGTGCCTGAGATGCTGACAGAGTGGAGTGGTGCCTGAGATGCTGACAGTGTGGAGTGGAGTGGTGCCTGAGATGCTGACAGTGTGGAGTGGTGCCTGAGATGCTGACAGTGTGGAGTGGTGCCTGAGATGCTGACAGTGTGGAGTGGAGTGGTGCCTGAGATGCTGACAGTGTGGAGTGGAGTGGTGCCTGAGATGCTGACAGTGTGGAGTGGAGTGGTGCCTGAGATGCTGACAGTGTGGAGTGGAGTGGTGCCTGAGATGCTGACAGAGTGGAGTGGTGCCTGAGATGCTGACAGTGTGGAGTGGTGCCTGAGATGCAGACAGTGTAGAGTGGAGTGGTGCCTGAGATGCTGACAGTGTGGAGTGGTGCCTGAGATGCAGACAGTGTGGAGTGGAGTGGTGCCTGAGATGCTGACAGTGTGGAGTGGTGCCTGAGATGCTGACAGTGTGGAGTGGTGCCTGAGATGCTGACAGTGTGGAGTGGAGTGGTGCCTGAGATGCTGACAGTGTGGAGTGGAGTGGTGCCTGAGATGCTGACAGTGTGGAGTGGAGTGGTGCCTGAGATGCTGACAGTGTGGAGTGGAGTGGTGCCTGAGATGCTGACAGAGTGGAGTGGTGCCTGAGATGCTGACAGTGTGGAGTGGTGCCTGAGATGCAGACAGTGTAGAGTGGAGTGGTGCCTGAGATGCTGACAGTGTGGAGTGGTGCCTGAGATGCAGACAGTGTGGAGTGGAGTGGTGCCTGAGATGCTGACAGAGTGGAGTGGAGTGGTGCCTGAGATGCTGACAGTGTGGAGTGGAGTGGTGCCTGAGATGCTGACAGTGTGGAGTGGAGTGGTGCCTGAGATGCTGACAGTGTGGAGTGGTGCCTGAGATGCTGACAGTGTGGAGTGGTGCCTGAGATGCTGACAGTGTGGAGTGGAGTGGTGCCTGAGATGCTGACAGTGTGGAGTGGAGTGGTGCCTGAGATGCTGACAGTGTGGAGTGGAGTGGTGCCTGAGATGCTGACAGTGTGGAGTGGAGTGGTGCCTGAGATGCTGACAGTGTGGAGTGGAGTGGTGCCTGAGATGCTGACAGTGTGGAGTGGAGTGGTGCCTGAGATGCTGACAGTGTGGAGTGGAGTGGTGCCTGAGATGCTGACAGTGTGGAGTGGAGTGGTGCTTGAGATGCTGACAGTGTGGAGTGGAGTGGTGCCTGAGATGCTGACAGTGTGGAGTGGAGTGGTGCCTGAGATGCTGACAGTGTGGAGTGGAGTGGTGCCTGAGATGCTGACAGTGTGGAGTGGTGCCTGAGATGCAGACAGTGTGGAGTGGAGTGGTGCCTGAGATGCTGACAGTGTGGAGTGGAGTGGTGCCTGAGATGCTGACAGAGTGGAGTGGTGTCTGAGATGCTGACAGTGTGGAGTGGAGTGGTGCCTGAGATGCTGACAGTGTGGAGTGGTGTCTGAGATGCTGACAGTGTGGAGTGGTGCCTGAGATGCTGACAGTGTGGAGTGGAGTGGTGCCTGAGATGCTGACAGTGTGGAGTGGAGTGGTGCCTGAGATGCTGACAGTGTGGAGTGGAGTGGTGCCTGAGATGCTGACAGTGTGGAGTGGTGCCTGAGATGCTGACAGTGTGGAGTGGTGCCTGAGATGCTGACAGTGTGGAGTGGAGTGGTGCCTGAGATGCTGACAGTGTGGAGTGGAGTGGTGCCTGAGATGCTGACAGTGTGGAGTGGTGCCTGAGATGCTGACAGTGTGGAGTGGTGCCTGAGATGCTGACAGTGTGGAGTGGAGTGGTGCCTGAGATGCTGACAGTGTGGAGTGGAGTGGTGCCTGAGATGCTGACAGTGTGGAGTGGTGCCTGAGATGCTGACAGTGTGGAGTGGTGCCTGAGATGCTGACAGTGTGGAGTGGAGTGGTGCCTGAGATGCTGACAGTGTGGAGTGGAGTGGTGCCTGAGATGCTGACAGTGTGGAGTGGAGTGGTGCCTGAGATGCTGACAGTGTGGAGTGGAGTGGTGCCTGAGATGCTGACAGTGTGGAGTGGAGTGGTGCCTGAGATGCTGACAGTGTGGAGTGGAGTGGTGCCTGAGATGCTGACAGTGTGGAGTGGAGTGGTGCCTGAGATGCTGACAGTGTGGAGTGGAGTGGTGCCTGAGATGCTGACAGTGTGGAGTGGAGTGGTGCCTGAGATGCTGACAGTGTGGAGTGGTGCCTGAGATGCAGACAGTGTGGAGTGGAGTGGTGCCTGAGATGCTGACAGTGTGGAGTGGAGTGGTGCCTGAGATGCTGACAGAGTGGAGTGGTGTCTGAGATGCTGACAGTGTGGAGTGGAGTGGTGCCTGAGATACTGACAGTGTGGAGTGGTGTCTGAGATGCTGACAGTGTGGAGTGGTGCCTGAGATGCTGACAGTGTGGAGTGGAGTGGTGCCTGAGATGCTGACAGTGTGGAGTGGAGTGGTGCCTGAGATGCTGACAGTGTGGAGTGGAGTGGTGCCTGAGATGCTGACAGTGTGGAGTGGAGTGGTGCCTGAGATGCTGACAGTGTGGAGTGGTGTCTGAGATGCTGACAGTGTGGGGTGGAGTGGTGCCTGAGATGCTGACAGTGTGGAGTGGAGTGGTGCCTGAGATGCTGACAGTGTGGAGTGGTGCCTGAGATGCTGACAGTGTGGAGTGGAGTGGTGCCTGAGATGCTGACAGTGTAGAGTGGAGTGGTGTCTGAGATGCTGACAGTGTGGAGTGGAGTGGTGCCTGAGATGCTGACCACCAACCACCCCAATCGACCACCAACCACCCCAATCGACCACCAACCACTCCAATCGACCACCATCCACCCCAATCGACCACCATCCACCACTACTGCCACAAAGGTGTGTCTGACGCAGTCGAGCCAGCTGTACCTGGAGACGTGTCTGCCACTCCTGGGCGACGTCTACTGCATGGAGGCCTCGTTCAGGGCCGAGCGGTCCCGCACTCGGAGACATTTGGCTCAGTTAGTGAAGGGAGGTTTTGGTGTTGTGGGTGGGGGGTGGTGGGGGTGGTTGGAGTGGTGCTGGTGTTAGTGATGAAGGAGAGTTGGGTTGTATTGTTGGTGGTAGTGGCACAGTGGGGTAGCATTATTGGAGGGGTGTGTGATGGGGGCAGTAGTGTTCTTCAAGACTTGCCTGAAGAGGGTGGGACTTTATGACGAGCGTGGCTGGAAGAAGAGAGGATGAGTTGGTGGTGACGAGAAGGAAGAGAAAGACACACACACACATACACAAAAACATACCAAAAAGAGACACAAAAACTTTAAAGCATACACACAGGCTTGCAGCACCGCCAGTTTATTCTGGCTCGACTGCGGCTCCCAAAATGTTACGGTTTCGGCTGCGACTTCCTATAGAGGGAGTGTCAAAACATGACTAAATTTTGCAAACTTTGACCGACCAAAAACAAAAATAAAGCTCAATTCATCCTAAATCCTGCTTTCTGATTACTTAATAAAAATTTATTTTTTAAGTTTTAATTAATTTTATTGAATTTTTTTCCTAGATAAAGATGTTATAGAAATGAATAATTTCGTGCTATTCTAGATTGTTAGTCATACATAGCTGCTAAAATTATTATAAGAAAATTGAAAATAGTGAGCATCGCTAAGGTATTGAAGTATTTAATGAGATGAGTTTTATATTGACCATTTTATCACTTAGGAGAAGCATTGCAAACTTCTCAACATCTTGCCCTGCTCTCTCAAGGCTGTTGCTCTTTGACGTTCGGAGCCGTCAGGTTTTTTGACCCTAGCGACTCCACGGCTCGTATTCGCAAGCCTGCACACGTACTCACACAGACGCATAAATACACACATAAATACACACATAAATAAAGATATATGTAAGCACACACACTAAGAAACGTACATAAATACACAAAAACACAGAGCCCATAAAGTCTATATACAAACATCCACATACACACTCACACACATACACACGCCCACACACATACACACACACACACACATACACACACACACACACATACACACAGATACACCCACGTAGAGGCGGAGTGCGCCTTCATAACTTTCGAAGATCTTCTTTTGAAGCTCGAGGATCTCATATGTGATGTGTCGCAGAAGGTGGTGTGGTCGTGGTGTGGTGTGGTGTGGTGTGGTGTGGTGTGGTGTGGTGTGGTGTGGTCGTGGTGGTGGTGTGGTCGTGGTGTGGTGTGGTGTGGTGGTGGTGGTGGTTGTGGTGTGGTAGTGGGGGTGGTTGTGGTAGTGTGGTGTGGTGTGGTGGTGGTGTGGTGGTGGTAGTGGTAGTTTGGTGTAGTGGCAGTGGTTGTGATGTGATGTGATGTGGTGGTGGTAGTGTTATACACAAATTAACACACACAATTAAATAAAATACATCGACAAATATTATTAACGTGGATAAGCTTCGAGACACACACACACATACACACACACACACACACACACATACACACACACACACAGGTACTAGACAAGGCAGGGGACCTTCTCTTAGAACTGAATCCTGACTTCAAGGCTCCTCAGAAACCCTTCAAAAGGATGGACTATGCTGACGCCATTCTCTTCCTCAAGTAATCATCATCAGCATCATCATCATCATAATCATCATCATCATCATAATCATCATCATCATAATCATCATCATCATAATCATCTTCATCATAATCATCATCATCATCATAATCATCATGAACTTCATTTAAATAATTATCATTATCAGCTTTATTAAAAGCATCATCAACTTCATCAATGTCATCATCATCCTCAAACCACCTTGCCTTCTAACCCTAAATTATGCAAAGATTATAAAGCACCACACCATACTACACAGTCTAGCAAACAACATCTCGCTATATACACTACACTACACTAAAACACACCACACCACACAGACACCACACCACAAAAACACCACACAAACACCACACAGACACCACACCACACACCACACACACCACACCACACAGACACCACACACACACACACCACACACACACACCACACACGCACACACCACACCACACACGCACCACACCACACAGACACCACACCACACACACACCACACCACACACACACCACACCACACAGACACCACACCACACACACACACACCACACACACACACCACACACACACCACACCACACAGACACCACACCACACAGACACCACACCACAAAAACACCACACAAACACCACACCACACAGACACCACACCACACACCACACACACCACACACACACCACACAGACACCACACCACACAGACACCACACACACACATACCACACACACACACCACACACACACACACCACACCACACACGCACCACACCACACAGACACCACACCACACACACACCACACACACACCACACCACACAGACACCATACCACACACGCACCACACAGACAACACACACACACCACACCACACAGACACCACACCACACAGACACCACACACACACACACCACACACAGACACCACACACACACACACCACACACACACACCACACACACACACATCACACCACACAGACACCACACCACACACGCACCACATCACACACGCACCACACACCACACACACACACACCACACAGACACCACACCACACACGCACCACACCACACAGACACCACACCACACAGACACCACACACCACACACGCACCACACACAACCACACCACACACGCACCACACACCACACACACACACACCACACCACACAGGCGCCACACACGCACCACACCACACACACACCACACCACACAGACACCACACGCACCACACAGGCACCACACCACACAGGCACCACACCACACACGCACCACACCACACACGCACCACACACACACACACACACACCACACACACACCACACACACACACACCACACACACACCACACACACACCACACACACACCACACACGCACCACACCACACATGCACCACACACACCACACACACACACACACCACACACGCACCACACAGGCAACATGACATAAGGAAGGACGATGGCTCTTTTTATGAGTTTGGAGAGGATATTCCCGAGGCTCCTGAGAGGTTCCTGTTGTATCATCATCACCATCATCATCACCATCATCATCACCACCATCATCATCACCATCATCATCACCATCATCATCACCACCATCATCATCACCATCATCATCACCACCATCATCATCACCATCATCATCACCACCATCATCATCACCATCATCATCACCATCATCATCACCATCATCATTATCATTATCATTATCATCACCCCCATCATCATCATCACCACCAGGAAGATGACTGACATAATCAACGAGCCAATCATGCTGTGTCGCTTTCCTACTAACATCAAGGCCTTCTACATGCAAAAGGTGCTCATGGTGATGATGATGATCATCATCATGATCATGATGATGATCATGATCATGATCATGATGGTGATGATGATGATGATGAGGATCATGATGGTGATAATGATGATCATGAGGATGATGATGGCGATGGCGATGGTGAACGGGTAGCCGAGTCGGCAACGACTCTCGGCTTTGACCAATAATGAAAGGTCCTAGGTTCAAGTGCAACCAATGCCCTAGTAACCAAAAGGCGCAATTGAAAATATGCAGCTTAAGTGGCCTCGAAGCCCGTTCGGGTTATACGCCACTATAATAATGCTAGTAATTATTATTATGGCAATGATGATGGAGGTGATGAGAGTCGTGATGATGATGATGAGGGTGATACTAATAATCATTTCTTCAATCATCGTAAAACTTATGGTACATCATTATCATCATCATTATCATCATCATCATCATCATCATCATCATCATCACCCACGACGACGACGACAGGACGCGAGCGACCGCAGAGTGACGGAGTCGGTGGACACACTGATTCCAGGAGTGGGTGAGATCGTGGGTGGTTCGATGAGGGTACACGACTATCAAGAACTGCTCGAAGGTTTGTCAGGGGGTGGAGTGTGTAGAGAAGGGATGGTGGATGGTGGAGTGGGTAGAGAAGGGATGGTGGATGGTGGAGTGGGTAGAGAAGGGATGGTGGATGGTGGAGTGGGTAGAGAAGGGGTGGTGGATGGTGGAGTGGGTAGAGAAGGGGGGTGGTGGATGGTGGAGTGGGTAGAGAAGGAATGGTGGATGGTGGAGTGGGTAGAGAAGGGATGGTGGATGGTGGAGTGGGTAGAGAAGGGATGGTGAATGGTGGAGTGGGTAGAGAAGGGGTGGTGGATGGTGGAGTGGGTAGAGAAGGGATGGTGGATGGTGGAGTGGGTAGAGAAGGGGTGGTGGATGGTGGAGTGGGTAGAGAAGGGGTGGTGGATGGTGGAGTGGGTAGAGAAGGGGGGTGGTGGATGGTGGAGTGGGTAGAGAAGGGGTGGTGGATGGTGGAGTGGGTAGAGAAGGGGTGGTGGATGGTGGAGTGGGTAGAGAAGGGGGATGGTGGATGGTGAAATGGGTAGGAGGATGGATTAGAGTAGTGGGTGGTTGTGTAGTGTGCGAAAATGAGATTTTAAAGTATAGATACTTTTAATTAGGAGGATAATGATGATGATGATGATGATGAAGACGAAGAGAATAACGATGATGATGATGATGATGAAGTGGATAACGATGATGATGATGATGATGATGATAAAGAGTAATGATGATGATGATAGTTATGCTGACGATGATGGTTATGATGATGATGAAAGTGCTACCACCTGCACAGGCTACAAGAGGGAAGGCATCGACCCTACAGACTACAAGTACTACACTGACCAGAGGGTGCCTCTTCTTCTCTATTCGCTTCTTTCACTCTACTAATAATAAAATATTTATTATTTTAATTTTCATTATTGTATTAAAAATAACTATTATTATCACTAAATGTTTTTAATAATAATTAAAGTTGTTAAACATTTAAATCGCCGTTAATCGGACGCTTACGTATTTTTATCGACTTTTAACGCAATATTTTTTTGGGTGATTTAAAAATAGTCTAAAATAATATTTTAAATATTTTTTCGACAAATTTAACAGAAACTATTTAAGTTTAATCAAAATTTATTAATTAAAATAATCCACATTTTAGAGAAAACAAAATAAATCCATAAATGAGCCAGTTACCCAGACAAACAAGCTTGTCTACATTAGTTTGGTCTATAGAGTCTCTTCATGCTAACTATGTGTCCTGACAAGCTGAATAGACGTTCACATGGAACTGTACTTGAAGGAGATGACAAGTACTTTCTTGCCAGTTTCGCAAGAATCGGATATGTTCCTTCGTGTTGATGCCACCAAACAAAAGGACAATTCTCTTCAGAATCTCTTCTATAACGTCTAATGATTGGCTTATGCATCAGTGATATATCTTCCGAATCTGAAGTTACATATGCTTGTTGTTGATTTTTTGGTTAAGCTGTTCAGTTTTTGAGGTTTTCTACTTCTACTAGCTTCTCCAACTCTTCCCACCTTGCTTTTCTTTCATTTTTCGAAGACATTTAAACAAATTAAATCAGGGGTCTAATGATGGCAATTTTCAACCATGCGAAATTCTTTGTCTGCAACTTTTTAAATGTCTGAAAGTAGACGTATTATTTATAGTTTTCAAATAGACGCTTTAACAAATCATCTCCGAAATTTTGTGACCACAAATGCTGGTCTCTTGGCATTATGGACATCTGAAGATTGTCGCATTTCTTTTTCGTATATTTATATTCCGAAGCACCTTCACTGCACGCACGCACACACACAACCACGCAGGTGTACGGCTCAGTGCCGCATGGTGGGTACGGACTGGGCTTCGAGAGGTTCCTCACGTGGATGTTCAACAGACACCACATCAGAGACGTCTGTCTCTACCCTCGCTACATCGGTCGCTGCAACCCTTGAGTCTTCCAGCGCGCATGACCGCCTCACGCGCGCCTGTGTCTCGATGAAGTTACTCTTCATGCAACTTTACTCCGTTATTTGCACGGTCTAACAGGGGGTGTAATCTCTGTCTTTGTTTTAGGTGAAATATTAAGTTAGCGTTCTACTCATTGCAACCTTTAGGCTTTGTTTTTATTAAAAGATATAAACTCTATCATACAATAAAACACGAGTATTATTAACGGGGTGTTAACCCGGACAGGATTCAAGACCACTCGGTTATGAATAATTAAATAATAATAAATGATAAATAAATGATTGAAGACAAATTTAATAAATAAGAATGATAAAACCTTGATATATACAATGTATGCTATATATTAGGTCTTTTGACTTCTATAGCAGTTTTAGTTTGAAAAATTATTGTTTTATCATAGTCATAATCGTATTCATAGTTCATAGGATCAATAAAGTCAACAACTGTTTTAAACTTCTTAGATATTAATATGGTTTCTTTTATATTAATACTAAACTGTAGTTTATTTTATTATTTAATATTTACCACTAAAGAGAGCTTCATCACTCATCAGATGCTTAGTAACATCAAGGTTAGACTATTGTAATAGTACACTACACAACATTCTTTACACCAGTGGCTCAAGTTTAAAATAAAAAATAAAAAAATCTCGATTTTTTTAGAAACATAAAAAGAAAAAAAGAAAAAAGTTTAATAAATGTGACAAAAATGTCAAAAATTAAATACAAACAGAAAACACTTCTAATAAGTGTAATCAACGACAAAAATATTGAATTTATTTTTATATATATTTTTTTACGCACTTTGAAATTTCAACTTTGGATTCTACCACTTATTAAAAACATCAGATAAAATCGTTAAATTTCAATAAAATTTGTTTTTTTCCACACAATCAACATATGATATATATGAATGGAATGTATATTTTAAAATAAAAAATAAAAAAATCTCGATTTTTTAGCAACATAAAAAGAAAAAAGTTTAATAAATGTGACAAAAATGTCAAAAATTAAATACAAACAGAAAACACTTCTAATAAGTGTAATCAACAACAAAAATATTGAATTTATTTTTCTTTCTATTTTTTTACTAGTTCTCAAACTGAAGTCCTAGCACTTCTTCCTCTAGATTATTATGTCTTCTATTTAATATTTCCTAAGTTGGCTACAAAATATTTAAAATAACTAATTAGTCTTTTTTTAGTATTTGATAATTATAATTTTTTATAAACATTATTTTACATTCATTAAAATTAATGAAATGACATGAAAGTTAATTAAATTATATAAAAAGTTAATTAAATTATATAAAAAGTTAATTAAATAATGTAAAAAAATAATTAAATAATATAACAAGTTAATAAAATAAGATAAAAAGTTAATAAAATTATGTGAAAAGTTAATAAAATTATGTGAAAAGTTAATAAAATTATGTAAAATGCACTTCTTCCTCCAGTGGGTGCTTGCAAGCTTTGCACTGGAGCTCAATCTAACACCCTAGCACTTCTTCCTCCAAATTATTTATGTCTTCTATGTGATATTTCCTACACTTGCTACAAAATATTTAAAATAATTAATTAGTCTTATATAAAAAACACTTCTTCCTCCAGTGGGAGCTTGCAAGCTTTGCACTAGTGCTCAATCTGAAGCCCTAGCACTTTTTCCTCCAGATTATTAATGTCTTCTATTTGATATTTCTTAATTAATTAGTCTCTTTTTTGTATATTTTAATTAAAATTGTTTCTAAAAATTTTTTTACATTCATTAAAATTAATAAATTATATAAAAGCACTTTTTCTTTCCGATTATTATTTTCTTCCTTGGAGCTCTAACCACATTTCACATACAACTCCGAAAGTTTCATGTCTTCTATTTTATATTTATTAATTAATTAGTCTCTCCTCAGTATTTGTTAATTAAAAATATTTCTAACAATTATTTACATTCATTAAAATTAATAAAATTATATAAAAAGCACTTCTTATTCCCTATTATTTTTTCCCTCCTGGGAGCTCTAACCACATTTCTCATAAAACTCTGAAAGTTTCATGTCTTCTATTTGATATTTCTAACATAAGCTAAAAATAAGAAACAAACACAACCAAGTCAAATTTATTCAAATGCTATTTCGAGATTGAACGAAAAAAATATAGCAAAAATTAGATAAAAGTATTAAATTTTATTCTTAAAGTTTCAAGAATCACGCATTAATCACGTATATTTCCTTGGAAAAGTAATTTTTTGAAGATTTTTATCCTAAAGACTTTTTATCCGGAACACTTTTAATCCGGAGGACTTTTTATCCGGAAGACTTTTAATCCGGAGGACTTTTTATCCGGAAGACTTTTTATCCGGAGGACTTTTTATCTGGAGGACTTTTTATCCGGAGGACTTTTTATCCGAGGACTTTTATCCGGAGGACCTTTTATCCGTTTACCGTCTAAAAGAGTTTTTAGAATTGTTTCATAACTTGCTGATTAATAAAAAAATTTTTTTAGTTACAATGATTCTGGATTTTGAAGATGGTTTGTTATTATCTTTTTACATTTTTTTATTTTTAATTAGGCGCTATGCAATCGAGTGCCATAGTTCAAATCACCTTTTTCTTTGTTCCTTCCAAATAAATAGGGTCTCTATTAAATAGGGAATCGTTTCTCTATTATTTATTGTATTCAAATTGAATTCAAAGAAGTGATGGAAGCAAGTAAAAAGGAAGAAAATCAAAATATTCAAGTCGTCGTTCGCTGTCGGTTAGTGTAATGAATTTAGGAATTGCATTTGACTCGTCGCACCATGAACTCGTCGCGAAATTTTTTTAATTATTTTTTTTCTCAATTTTTTGAATAAATATGATTAGAAAAACTTATTAATAGTGAAATTATAAATTTACTCGTCGAAACAGGCTAAATGTAGCCTAACGTACGAAACAGGCAAAACATTTTCGCGACGAGTTTTTAGCCTACATTTAGCCTGTTTCGACGAGTAAATTGTTAATTTCACTATTAATAAGTTTTTATAATCATATTTATTCACAAAATTGAGGAAAAAAAATGTCCTTGGATTTGCGAGAGAAGTGAAATTTTCGATATCATATCATAGGATAGTTTAAAAATAAGGATTGAAAAAACAAAATCGAGTAACTATTTAAGTTAGTGTGCTATTCACAAAACAACAAAACTAAAAAAAGCATTCACTTTCGAAGAATATTTCTCTTAACAAATGCGTTCTTCCTTATATAAAGGCAGTCAAGATTATTCTCGGTTCTTTTATGAACAATTTGATGTAACCATATACTATATAAACATACGTGATATTTATAAAATAAAGAAAAAGTGAGCACACTCATTTCATGCGCATCGAGAATGGCCAAATACGCGGCCAAAATATAGCTTAGATTTGTAACGCCAATCCCTTTAAATTTAAAGGGACATGCGACTACCTAATATTTATTCAAAAAAAATTGTAAAAAAATGAATTAAAAAAATTTCGCGACGAGTTCATGTTGCGACGAGTCCGATGCATACCGAATTTAGTGTAATGAAGTGAACGGGTAGCCTAGTCGGCAACGACTCTCGGCTTTGACCAATAATGAAAGGTCCTAGGTTCAAGTGCAACCAATGCCTTAATAACCCAAAGGCGCAAATGAAAATATGCAGCCTAAGTGGCCTGGAAGCCCGTTCGGGTTATATGCCACTATAATAATGCTCGTCATTATTATTATTATTCACTTCTCAACTATAATGATTGATAATTATTTTATTTATTCATAAAGAATTGTTTTACATTAATTTTATGGAATCATATTTTTGTTAATTATTTTTTAACATTATTAGTATATATTTTAAAATCGTTGAAAATATCATAATAATTAAGAAACAGTCATATAAGATTCATTCATGTTCAATCATTACAAAAATTTCTCTTCTCTACAGACCATTGAATAGCAGTGAGAAGAAGAATGGATCTTTAAGTTTGGTGAATGTCGACACAGACAGGAAGGAAATAACAGTGCGAAGCAAGCCTATAGCCACTGCAAGCACCAAGAGTTACACCTTCGACAAGGTTTCCTAGTTGAGAAGCATGCATGCATTTGATCCGCAATTAATACCAATGTTGCTCATTAATTTAATTTAATGATAAAACATGATGATGGCGCTGGTGATGCTGATGATGGTGGCGCTGGTGATGCTGATGATGATGGTGATGCTGATGATGATGGCGCTGGTGATGCTGATGATGATGGCGCTGGTGGTGTTGATGATGATGGCGCTGGTGGTGTTGATGATGATGGCGCTGGTGGTGCTGATGATGATGGCGCTGGTGGTGTTGATGATGATGGCGCTGGTGGTGGTGATGATGATGGCGCTGGTGGTGGTGATGATGATGGCGCTGGTGGTGGTTATGATGATGAGGGTGATGTTATCTTTGACTTGGACATACTCAGATAAGTAAAGATTCAAACACACACACACATACACACACGTACAGTTGTTAGAGAAGAATCCGTTGTTGGATGAGTTTGTAAAGGAGAATGAAGGAAGATTGGTGGAGGAGAAGAGGAGATTGGATGAGTTACGCAAGGAGTTGGAACTGAAGATCACTCAGGTGCGCTCTCTGATAATTGATTAATTACTTCATTATTAATTCTATTGATTTAAATTATTTTATGTTTTAATTATGATGATGATGATGATGATGATGATAATGTCTTAACAGGCGCTGAGGGAAACGGAGGAGAGGGTCAAAGAAAGGAGCAGGAAGGATAAGGTGTGTGCTCGTTTGCATGTTGTGTGTATGTATGTGATGTTGTGTGTATGTATGTGATGTTGTGTGTATGTATGTGATGTTGTGTGTATGTATGTGTTGTTGTGTGTATGTATGTGATGTTGTGTGTATGTATGTGATGTTGTGTGTATGTATGTGATGTTGTGTGTATGTATGTGTTGTTGTGTGTATTTATGTGTTGTTGTGTGTATGTATGTGATGTTGTGTGTATGTATGTGATGTTGTGTGTATGTATGTGTTGTTGTGTGTATTTATGTGTTGTTGTGTGTATGTATGTGATGTTGTGTGTATGTATGTGTTGTTGTGTGTATTTATGTGTTGTTGTGTGTATGTATGTGATGTTGTGTGTATGTATGTGATGTTGTGTGTATGTATGTGATGTTGTGTGTATGTATGTGATGTTGTGTGTATGTATGTGATGTTGTGTGTATGTATGTGATGTTGTGTGTATGTATGTGATGTTGTGTGTATGTATGTGATGTTGTGTGTATGTATGTGATGTTGTGTTTATGTATGTGATGTTGTGTATGTGTATGTGATGTTGTGTTTATGTATGTGATGTTGTGTTTATGTATGTGATGTTGTGTGTTGTGTTTAAGTATGTGATGTTGTGTGTTGTGTAATGTGTTTAAGTATGTGATGTTGTGTGTTGTGTAATGTGTTTATGTATGTGATGTTGTGTTTATGTATGTGATGTTGTGTAATGTGTTTAAGTATGTGATGTTGTGTGTTGTGTAATGTGTTTAAGTATGTGATGTTGTGTGTTGTGTAATGTGTTTATGTATGTGATGTTGTGGATTTCGTCTCTACAACAAACACACACCTATGCACCAAACAGGCGATGATGGATCGAATGATGGATCGAATGATGGAGATGATGAAGGAGATGATGATGGAACGAATGATGGAGATGATGAAGGAGACGATAAAGGAGATGAAGAAGGAGAAAGAGGAGGAGGACGAGGAGGAGTTAAGACGACTCTCCACGAAACTCGTCCATCTTAAGGAGCAGTTCAACACCGACATAGATCAACAAATAAGGTATATTCTTACTTTTACGTTCTTCAATTGATTTTTTTCTCACTTTTAATACTTTTTTTACGTATTAAGACTCTATATTGCGCTTCAGTTGCGTGCCCGGGCGCTATACAAAAATGACAATTATTATTATTATTATTATATTCTATATATGATATATTATCCAGGATAATATTGTAAGTATTCTACTTATAATGAGGCAACTAATTGATAATATATGAAATTAAATAAGTTTAAATTCATTGTATCTAATCGTTCAATCACCATACACACAACAGCTCCTTAGACGACGCAGCAATTCGGCGTGACGCTCATGCAGCAAGGCTTAAAGACCACTTCGAAGCGACCACACAAGCTGCCATTGACCGCATCACTGCCACACAGGAAGCCATACTGGAACTGCTGCCACCACACAAAGAGTGTGTGGTGCAGACGATTGCCTATTGCGAACAGGCTGCTAAGGTTCGTCTTTCTCTTAATTGCAGAACTTCCTTGCAAGTGTTAATGCTTTTTCTTTCGTTCTGTCAACCATTGATGTGTTTTTACATTTCTTATGTGGTACTTTTCTATTCACAATCCACCATGCTTACATAGCCCACCAAACACACACACACAAACACACGCACACACACACGTCAGCACTGGCAGGAAGTGAAGGAGATGGTGGACACTTCATTGGAGACGGAGGCCTTCGACCAGATGCTCGCCTACCACTCCAACAATCTGCAGGTCTCCATCATTGCTCAAGCTTACGTATAAAGCATTTTATTAACAACAATATCTTGCATGTAAATCATTGTCATTAACAACACTCCAGCACACACACATGCACATAAACCCTCCCTTCCCCATACACATACACACACACATACACACATCCCCTCCCTCCACCAAAAACACACAAACACTCACAAACACACACTACAGAGTCTCTTGAGCAGCATCGACACAAGCACACAGGCACTAGGGCAGCGACACACACAGCAATTGGAGGCGTTTGTGGCCTTGCTGCAGCAGGAGGTGGCAGGAAGGAGGAGGGAGGTGGAGGAGCGGCAGGAGAGGGAGGTGGAGAGGGTGAGCGAACAAGTGGCAAGGGTGGATGCATATGTCGACCAGGAGCTGCTCAATGGCCAGCCCACAGGTGTGTTTCTGTGCATTCGTTCATGCGTAGTCTTGTGTTGTATTGCCTTTCAGACGTTTGTGCTTTAGTAGGTTTTTTTGGCCAAAACATTATTTATTAGTTAAACAGGTGCGTCTTATACACGGTGTCTTCTTTCTTATGAATCCTAAGTACTTTCCATTGGCATTCACATTTTATCAACACTTTTCACCACTCTTCTCCCACTTCAATCACCTCACCCACCCACTTCCTTCCACCCACAAACCTTCCAGGCAAGACACCACCGAGGCGGGAACTGCCAGTGAAGATGCTCCGCAAGAAGCAGGTGGCGATGGAGGCGAAGGACGACGACGACGACGACGAGAACCTCTACTCCACCACCACCTCCTCTTCCAACTGTAGTGTCATGCACGTAGGCTCGATGAACGGTGACCATGGGGAGGGGCCCACCCACCCCCACCTCGAAAGCACTGGGAGTCTTTCTAATTTGACCGAGGCTGATAGGCAGTCGCTCGCTTGTAGCCAGGAGAGCCTTGGAGACTCACTCGAGAAAGCCATGCCCGTGTGTTTAACGCTTTGTTCAGTTTGTTCATGTATGCTTCTAGTGATGATTTATCATATATGCACACATACAAACACATACACACACACACACACACACACACACACACACACACACACACACACACACACATACACACACACACACACACACACACACACAGCTAAACGGAAAAGAAGAATCTGATAGGAGTGCCTAGCCAGGAGACCTCATGCAAGACCAAGAAGAGCAACCTGTGATCCAAGTCGAAGATTATTGCCACAGTCAGGCACAAATAACTTTATTACTTGTCTTTACTATTACTAATACTTATATTACTATTACTATTACTAACACTTCGAATAATATTAATATTAATTCTATTATTATTACTATTACTTCAATTAATTACTTAAGGACCAATACTTTTTTTCGTTCTTTTTTCTCGATATATTATTCATCATTTAAATCTTTTTGTTTATTTAAAATAACTTGTTATTTGTGATTCCTATTTTTATCAGTTTGTCGTTTTTATATATAAGTTATTACATATGTTTTTCTCATCAACCAATAAAATGTTAATTACTCACTGCGTGATTAAAACTATAATTGTCCATTTAATTAATTATTTATCAGTTTTGAAAGTGTTTGAGTATGATTGGTGATGATGACCATGATGAAGATGATGATGATGATGATGGCTAAGAAGTAAGTTAGACACATTTGGCTGTTTTCAATTTCACAGTTCCAACTACCATTCTTTGTTTATTAGTTTGTTTTAAAGATCGTTGATTTCGGTCTATAAATGTGATCACTCACGCTTCCATTTGCCATTATTCACATTAAGCCTCTCAACACATTATTACAATTCTTTCATAATTTTTGTATTATTAAATGTTGATAATTAAAATGTTTGTTTCCCTTTATGTTATTTCTACTTGTTTTAACGCCTAGGGCCTAGACTCTAGGGCAAGCATGGCCCAAGGTTTCTTTGGTTAACAACTGCCATATTGGCAAAGTTAAAAAAGATTAATCTTATTAAATCCAAGGCTGATTTATTTAATTTTGCATCAAGTGTCGTGAATGCAACTAAAGAAAACATTTTATTATGATTTCTAAATGTGATAGTTTGATATATTTTTGATAATAATTCTCAATGAAAACATATTTGCCGCTTTCAGCTGGCTACAGATCAGTTTGGAAATATGAACCTGGTATGGGCCAAATTTACAAATAGTTAAGTATGTGAAACTAAGAACAATAATTGAAATCAACTTGAAAAATAAATAAAAAATCTGAAACCACTTCATTCTTGCACTGAGACACCACTATTATTATTTAAAATGCAGTTTTTTATATTGAAAACTTCATATTTGCGATGACAATTTAACTATTTTAAATATTTCACTATCGTATCTTCCAATTATAATACCATATTTCGAGTCATTAGTTTTCATAGACATTCAAGTTCTATTTTCAATACAACTACTACTACTACTAATAATAATAACAATAGCAATGATAAGAAGTTATTTGATAATGCGAACAACAATAATGAAAATTTCATGAATTAAAATCGAAATTCTAGTTACTCTGAAGAAGGAGATCTAGGGTGAGTCATATACTATCACTCATCATTATCATCACCACCACTCATCATTATTATCATCACCACTACTCATCATTATCATCACCACCACTCACCAACACCACCTCTATCTGTAATAATCCATCCGTTCAACCACATTGCATCTTTCTCCCAGATACACACCACAGCCACAACACAAAGTGCCGCAACGACCACAACAACCACCACCCAACCGCCCACTACTACCACAACGACTACTACCTCACAAGCCATCACCTCCACCGCGACCACCACCACCATCAACGACGACAACCACTACTCCATCAACAACACCACGACAACCAACAACAACACCACCACGACAACCACCACCAACCACTCCATCAGCTCCACCACTAACGCCATCATCATCAGCATCATCAACCACACCGTCTTCATTGCTACTGCCCAATAAGCAGCATTTCAACTCCGCATCGTACATCGCTAAGAGGTATATAAGGAGGAGCATGTCTTATGTGGTTAACAGACACAATTAAATAAAATACATCGACGAATATTATTAACGTGGATAAGCTTCGAGACACACACACACTCACACACACACACACACACACACACACACACACACACACACACACACACACACACACACACACAGGTACTAGACAAGGCAGGGGACCTTCTCTTAGATCTGAATCCTGACTTCAAGGCTCCTCAGAAACCCTTCAAAAGGATGGACTATGCTGACGCCATTCTCTTCCTCAAGTAATCATCATCAGCATCATCATAATCATCATCATCATCATAATCATCATCATCATAATCATCATCATCATCATAATCATCATGAACTTCATTTAAATAATTATCATTATCAGCTTTATTAAAAGCATCATCAACTTCATCAATGTCATCATCATCCTCAAACCACCTTGCCTTCTAACCCTAAATTATGCAAAGATTATAAAGCACCACACCATACTACACAGTCTAGCAAACAACATCTCGCTATATACACTACACTACACTAAAACACACCACACCACACAGACACCACACCACAAAAACACCACACAAACACCACACCACACAGACACCACATCACACACCACACACACCACACAGACACCACACCACACAGACACCACACACACACACACCACACACACACACCACACACGCACACACCACACCACACACACACCACACCACACAGACACCACACCACACACACACCACACCACACCACACACACACCACACCACACAGACACCACACCACACACACACACACCACACACACACACCACACACACACCACACTACACAGACACCACACCACACACACACCACACCACACAGACACCACACACACACCACACCACACAGACACCACACCACACACACACACACCACACACACACACCACACACGCACACACCACACCACACACGCACCACACCACACAGACACCACACCACACACACACCACACCACACACACACCACACCACACAGACACCACACCACACACACACACACCACACACACACACCACACACACACCACACCACACAGACACCACACCACACACACACACACCACACACACACACCACACCACACCACACCACACTAAACCACTCCACACCACACCACACCACACTAAACTGAACCACACCACACCACACTAAACTGAACCACACCACACCACACTACACTGAACCACTCCACACCACACCACACTAAACTGAACCACACCACACCACACTACACTGAACCACTCCACACACACACACCACACCACACTAAACTGAACCACACCACACTACACTGAACCACACCCCACTAAACCACACCACACTGAACCACACCACAACACACTAAACCACACTAAACCACAACACACTACACTGAACCACACCACACCACACTAAACCACACCACACCACACCACACTAAACTGAACCACACCACACTACACTGAACCACACCACACCACACCACACTACACTACACTGAACCACACCACACTACACTGAACCACACCACACCACACCACACTACACTGAACCACACTACACTACACTGAACCACACCACACTACACTACACTGAACCACACCACACTACACTGAACCACACCACACCACACTACACTGAACCACACTACACTACACTGAACCACACCGCACTACACTGAACCACACCACACTACACTGAACCACACCACACTACACTGAACCACACCACACTACACTGAACCACACCACACTACACTGAACCACACCACACTAAACTGAACCACACTACACTGAACCACACCACACCACACCACACTACACTGAACCACACCACACTAAACTGAACCACACTACACTGAACCACACCACACTACACTGAACCACACCACACTAAACTGAACCACACTACACTGAACCACACCACACCACACCACACCACACTAAACCACTCCACACCACACCACACCACACTAAACTGAACCACTCCACACTACACTGAACCACACCACACTTCACTGAACCACTCCACACCACACCACACTAAACTGAACCACACTACACTAAACCACACCACACTGAACCACACCACACCACACCACACTAAACCACACCACACCACACCACACTAAACCACACCACACCACACCACACTGAACCACACTAAACCACACTGAACCACAGGGCAGGATCATAATGAGCAGCAAGGTGGCTCGCACTGTTGCCCTCTTCTACTCCCTCTTCCTGCATGTCTTCGTATTTCTGGTGCCCCTACTACTACTACTACTACTACTGCCACTACTACTACAACAACTACTACTACTACTACTACTACTACTTTGTTTTATTATTACTAGAAACCGACCGAAACAGATATTTTTATTTCGGCCGAAACCGAAATTAGGCCGAAATTAAAATCCCATTTTCGGCCGAAACCGAAATTAAGCCGAAATTGAATATCAAATTTCGGCCGAAACCGAAATTAAACCGAAATTGTAATCAGATTTTCGGCCGAAACCGAAGCCGAAACCGAAATTTTTCCCAACTTTTATTAAAAATGAAAAAATAGTATTTAATGATGACAATGCCAGTTTAATAAGTAAATCCAAACAAGCGTATATTTTAAGCAAAAAAATAAAAGTTTTTCAACAAAAAATTTTTGTTGTTGTTGACAGGCTTTGCTTTGGTCAGACTGACATTTTGTAAAAAATTTCCAACTAGGATTCAACGACATTCTCACAATTTATTTTTGAATTAATTAATCGAAGCCAAATCTTCTCGTTCTTTCGACTTATATTTCAAAGCATGGATATCTAGAATTCCACATGTGTGTGTGTGTGTGTGTGTGTGTGTGTGTGTGTGTGTGTGTGTGTGTGTGTGTGTGTGTGTGTGTGTGTGTGTGTGTGTGTGTGTGTGTACCTCTAATAAATCGACCCTCTGGATCATTGCCAAAGATGCATTTAACTTTCCCATCACATCTAATAGATATCTAATAGAAATGAGAATCGAATCCAAACTTAATAATTCGAGTTCGATTGAGGATATACAAATACTTACTTTTGACAATAACATTTTTTAAACAAATCTTTTGTCAAATATTATCATTGAACGTATCCCAATTTACTTAAATTTCAAATACATGATTGTTGTTCCAGATGCTTGTATATGTTATTCGAATAATTAGTCTGATGACACCCATAAATTAATCAACCACGATAACTAATAGATATCTAATAGAGAATCGAATCCGAACTTAATAGTTCTCAACTCAATGCATTAGGATTACATGATTACGAAGAAAAAATCTTTGATGGAAGACGATGCAGATGATAGAGAATTTTCGCAAAAAAAACTTACCATCCTAATAATTAGCATCACATTCATCATCATCATCATCATCATCATCATCATCATCATACTCAGAGTTTTCTGTTAATGGCCATCAGATCAAACCAAATCTCACAGAAATCTATCTTGAAAGCGTAACATAAGTAAATATTTGGATTAGGAAAAATACATCCGAGAATGAAAATGTAGAATAGAAATTAAAATGAGTCAATTCTCAGTGGAAGTGAGATAAAAAAGGGATGAAAGGGGGCGGTAGATGAAGGAAGTGGAGGAAGATAGAGGGAGATGGATTTGAGAGAGAAAGAGAGAGAGAAGATGGAGGGAGGATGGAAGGAGATGGAGAAGGGATGGAGAGAGTAGAAGGAGTGGAGAGGTATGATGAAGGAGAGATGAAAAAGAGAGGAGGGGGCAGGGAGGTCGCAGGGCATGCCGCTTCACAGGGGAATATTCCCGTGCTTCTTCCACGGATTCGTCTGCTTCTTGTTCGACAACACCTCCAGGTCGAGGGTCAGCCTTCTGCGCGTCTCACGTGGTTGAATGACGTCATCGACATAGCCTCTCGTCGTGGCGGGAAAAGGGTTCGCGAAGAGGTTTATGTACTCCTTCTCTCTCGCCTCCACTCCGTCCCCCCTGAAGATGATCTTGACGGCCGCCTGTGGTGGGGGTGGTAGTGGTGGTGTGGCGGTGATGATGGTTGTGGTAGTGGTAGTTGTGGTGATGGTGGTTATGATGATGGTGGATGTGTTGGTGGTGGGATGTGGGTTTTGAGAAAAGAATCATCATCATAATCGCCTTTAGTTCCACCACTATCATCACCACCACCACCACCACCACGATCATCATCATCATCACCACCACCATCATCATCATCACCTTGGCGCCAAGGACAGCTACTTCGGCTGTGGGCCAAGCGTAGTTGAGGTCTCCACGCATGTGCTTTGAGTTCATGACGCAGTAGGCGCCTGAAGGGGTGGTTGGTGGTGATGATGATGATGGAGAAGAGTGGATGGGAGTGGTTGGTGGTGATGATGATGATGGGGAAGAGTGGATGGGAGTGGTTGGTGGTGATGATGATGATGGAGAAGAGTGGATGGGAGTGGTTGGTGGTGATGATGATGATGGGGAAGAGTGGATGGGAGTGGTTGGTGGTGATGATGATGATGGGGAAGAGTGGATGGGAGTGGTTGGTGGTGATGATGATGATGGAGAAGAGTGGATGGGAGTGGTTGGTGGTGATGATGATGGTGGGGAAGAGTGGATGGGAGTGGTTGGTGGTGATGATGATGATGGGGAAGAGTGGATGGGAGTGGTTGGTGGTGATGATGATGATGGGGAAGAGTGGATGGGAGTGGTTGGTGGTGATGATGATGATGGGGAAGAGTGGATGGGAGTGGTTGGTGGTGATGATGATGATGGAGAAGAGTGGATGGGAGTGGTTGGTGGTGATGATGATGATGGGGAAGAGTGGATGGGAGTGGTTGGTGGTGATGATGATGATGGGGAAGAGTGGATGGGAGTGGTTGGTGGTGATGATGATGATGGGGAAGAGTGGATGGGAGTGGTTGGTGGTGATGATGATGATGGGGAAGAGTGGATGGGAGTGGTTGGTGGTGATGGTGATGATGGGGAAGAGTGGATGGGAGTGGTTGGTGGTGATGGTGATGATGGGGAAGAGAGGATGGGAGTGGTTGGTGGTGATGATGATGATGGGGAAGAGTGGATGGGAGTGGTTGGTGGTGATGATGATGATGGGGAAGAGTGGATGGAAGTGGTTGGTGGTGATGATGATGATGGGAAGAGTGGATGGGAGTGGTTGGTGATGATGATGATGATGGGGAAGAGTGGATGGGAGTGGTTGGTGGTGATGGGGAAGAGTGGATGGGAGTGGTTGGTGATGATGGGGAAGAGTGGATTGGAGTGGTTGGGGAGTGGAAGAGAAGGAGGTGAAAGTGGTTGAAGAGAAATAGTTGAAGAGATGGTTGAGGAGTGGTGAGGGTGGAGGTTGAGATGGTGAAAAGATGAGGCTGGTAAGATCGTGAGGTTGCTGAGATGGTAAAGTAATTGAGAGAGGACGGAAGTGGAAGAGTGTAAAACAAATCCCCCCCCCTCTCCCTCACTCACTTACCACCACCAACACCAACACCTTCACTAACCTCCATACGCCTTCCTGGTGATGATAGTGATCTTGGGGACGGTGGCTTCAGCATAGGCGTAGATCAGTTTGGCACCATGTCTGATGATGCCGTCGTGCTCCTGGTCTGTGCCTGGTGGGAGGTTGGTGGAGGGTAGTGGAGGGTGGTGGGAGGTAGTGGAGGGTGGTAGAGGGTAGTGGAGGGTGGTGGCTGGTGGGAGGTTGGTGGAGGGTGGTGGGAGGTAGTGGAGGGTGATGGCTGGTGGGAGGGAGGTGGCTGGTGGGAGGGTGGTGGCTGGTGGAAGGGTGATGGCTGCTGGGAGGGTGGTGGCTGGTGGGAGGGTGGTGGAGGGTGGTGGAGAGTGGTGGAGGGTGGTGGAGGGTGGTGGCTGGTGGAAGGTTGGTGGAGGGTGGTGGAGGGTGGTGGGAGGTAGTGGAGGGTGATGGCTGGTGGGAGGGGGGTGGCTGGTGGGAGGGTGGTGGCTGGTGGGAGGGTGATGGCTGCTGGGAGGGTGGTGGCTGGTGGGAGGGTGGTGGAGGGTGGTGGAGAGTGGTGGAGGGTGGTGGAGGGTGGTGGAGAGTGGTGGAGGGTGGTGGAGGATAGTGGAGGGTGGTGGAGGGTGGTGGAGGGTGGGAGGGAGGTGGAGGGTGTTGGAAGGTGGCTGGTGCCTGGTGGGAGGGTGGTGGAGGGTGGGAGGTAGTGGAGGGTGGCTGGTGGGAGGGTGGTGGCTGGTGGGAGGCTGGTGGAAGGTGGTGGAGGGTGGTGGAAGGTGGTGGAGGGTGGTGGAAGGTGGTGGAGGGTGGTGGAGGGTGGTAGGGTGGTGGAGGGTGTAGGAAGGTAGCTGGTGCCTGGTGGGAGGGTGGTGGAGGATAGTGGAGGGTGGTGGAGAGTGGTGGAGGGTGGTGGAGGGTGGGAGGGAGGTGGAGGGTGTTGGAAGGTGGCTGGTGCCTGGTGGGAGGGTGATGGAGGGTGGTGGAGGGTGGGAGGTAGTGGAGGGTGGCTGGAAGTGGTGGGTGGTGGAGGGTGGTGTGAGGAAAAGGGAGGGGGTTGTGGTGGAGTGGAGTGATTGTCTAGGAGTGAAATGGAAAAACTAAAAAAAACAAAAAAACAACAATAATAATAATGAACAAGCATGAATAGTATAACAAAAACAAAAACAAAAACAAAAACAATAATAACCTGGCAAAAAGCCAGGCACGTCTTCGAAGGTGACGATGGGCACGTTGAAGGCGTCACAGAACCTCACGAAGCGTGCAGCCTTCACCGAGGCGTTGATGTCCAAGCAGCCTGTGGTCGTCGTGGTGGATGTTGTCGTCGTGGTGGTTGTTGTGGTGGTTGTTGTGTTGTGGTGGTTGTTGTGTTGTGGCGGTTGTTGTGTTGTGGTGGTTGTTGTGTTGTAGTGGTTGTTGTCGTTGTTGTTGTTGTTTTAGTTCGTTTCGTTGTTCAGCAGTCTGGAGAGGATAACCTCAACCAGCTGCGCTGCCCTGCCAGGCTCTTGAGTTAATTCTCTTGTGTTCTTGCCCAGCCCGTATACTGCCCTATCTGGTTCCAGGGCTGGGCAGTCTGTCCAGAGATGAGTTGTTGTCTCCTGGGCTGTCTTGCAGAGTCTGCATAAGTCTTCTTGGTCTAGACCAATTCTGCATTGGTAGGCTCTGATCGCCGGGTGGTGCCCTGTACGGAACCTGCTCAGGTTGGTGCGAGCAAGTTTGGTGAGCTCCTCCTCAGCTTTCTTGAGCCTGCCTTTGTATATGCCATTCAGTCTGTCGTTACTGAAGTGGGTTTCTTGTGGTCTGTGACTTGTGACTGCTTGGCAGATCCCTGTTCTCGTTAGATCCTGGTTTAGCGGGGTTAGCTGTGCCCTGATTCCTGTAGCTGCTTCTGCATCAGCCTCGTCGTTTCCGATCAGATGGCAGTGGCTTGGCACCCAGATGAAGAGAACCTTTTTGTTCATGTTGGTACACTGTGCAGTTAGCTCTGAAATTCGATGGGAGGAGGGAGAGTTGGATGCCATTAGCGAAAGAAGCGGCTTGCAATCGCACACAATCTTTGCCATGCTCCAGTCCTCTCTCTCACTCAACCATTTCAGAGCCTCTTCAACCGCAATTCTTTCAGAGTCCATTGGGTTACTCTTGTGTCCTGTGGGCTTGTTCCAGTTAGCTACTTTCTGATCCCCTTGGTACACCACCACCGCAGCACCACCAAGCTTTGCCACTCCTTGCACCGAGCCGTCAGCGTAGATGGTAAAGTCAGCTTCGCCTTCCTGAGAGATGGCATCTTTAGCTGCTTCCAGTTGCATGAGATCAGGGTCGTGCTTACTGGATTTGGAGTAGCTGATGTTGAGAGGGAAGTTGAACCAAGGCGGCTTTGGCTCGTATACCGCTTCGTGCAGTGGGTCTTCTGAGAGAAGTGCCTTTGCTTGGTGAAGGAATTTGGCCCTCCAGCTGTTTTGTTTCAGCTTCTTGGGGACATGTTTCTCTGCAAGTGACTTCCTCCAGTCTTTCTGCTTGTAGCTCACCCATTTAACAGCCCTTTTGAGGAAAGCTTGTTCAAACCTCGTCTCCATGTTGGCGAGGTCTGCTTCAACGAGGACAGCTTCAGAGGGCGTTGTTGCTGTAAGACAGATGAGGATTTTGGGCCCTTTCAATCTTGGTGATGTGGGTTTTTGAAGTCCAAGGTGTCCATGCAGGGCTGGCGTATTCCATTATGCTCCTTTGCAGTGCACAATATACACTTCTTAGCCCAGTTCTCTTCCATCCCCACTCCGTTCCTCCGAGGTTGCGGATGATATTGTCCCGTTTCCTTACCTTGTCCACTATCATGTCTGTGTGATGGCCAAAGTGCAGGAGTCTGTCGTATTTGACTCCAAGAAAGGTCGGGTTCGGTTCGAACGGAGTGGGAGGTTGTTGATGGTGATCGACGGTTGCCAGTTGTGTTCGGAGACTGCTGTGGAGAAAAAGCTGCTCGAGCACTTGTTGTAGTTTAGGGCGAGGCGGTTTACAGAACTCCAATCCTGAACTTTGTTGATTTCGATTTGGAGTTCTGCCTGGATCTTCAGCTTGCCGTTACCCGTGCGTGCAATTGCTAAATCGTCAGCAAAGGCACACATCGTCGAATCTTCCATAAACTTGCCGAGGAGGTCGTTTATGTAGATGACGAAGAGTATGGGCGACAGTACTGCTCCTTGAGGTAGGCCAGCCCTGAATACTCTTGGGTTGCTGAGGTCTCCATTGTACTTTGCCCTGGCTCGACGGTTGACAAACCACCCTTTGATGTAGGCAATGAAGCGAGGAGGGATGCCGATGTCAACCATTTTATTGAGCAGTCGTTCTCTCCACACTGTGTCGAAGGCTCGGCTGTAGTCGTACTGGGTGAGAATGGTGCGTTGCGACGGTTTTGTCTGGAACCCATCACTGACTGTTTGCGTGAGACGTAGGTAGTGTTCTGTTGTGTCTCTGTCTGACCTGAACCCCGACTGGTTGTCACTCAGTATCTGCTTCTTCTCCAGCCACCACATCAGCCTTGCTTTTATCATCTTTTCCAGGAGCTTCCCCACCACTGAGGTAAGGATGATCGGGCGGTAGCTTGGCACATAAGCAGGGTTTTTGCCACGTTTCAGGATCGGGATGATGATGGCATCCCGCCATTGCTGAGGGCACTCACTGCGATTCCAGCAGATGTTGAATAGTGTCAGCAGGTGTTGTTGTGCACTGCTGGGTAGGTGTTTCAACGTGTCGCTGCTGATGTTGTCAGGTCCAGGGGCTTTGCCTGCGGGAATGGAGCGATTCCTTGCTGGAGCTCTGACATCGTGAATGCCTTCTCGATCTCTTGCTCGGGGATCAAGCGGGTGTGACTGAGATTCCGATTGATGGAGACCTTAGTTTTCCGATGCTCCTTATCACTCTTGACTTGGCTGATGCTTGCGTATTCCTGAATGAATGCGTTCGCACGCGCTTTGCTTGTGATGCAAATGCGGCCTTTGTAAGTGATGGACTTGTATACGGATGTGCTAGGGTCTCCTCTCAAGTTCTTGATCAGCCGCCACGCCTGCTCAGGGTCTCTAGATTTTTCAATCTTGGCAAGCTTAGATCTCCAGATGCGCCCTTTTGCTTCAAGTATGAGCACCTTGAGCCGATCGTCTGCTTCTTTCCACTTGTGTCTGTCAGGATCATGTGACCTTGCCCAGTTTCTGACCCTGATGGCTTCTTCTATTTGGGCCGTCATCCAGGGGATGAAGCTTTGCCTTCTTTTCTTCTTAGGAAAGAAGGTTTCAGCCGATTCCAGGACGATGCTGCACCATTCGTTGTAGAAGAGCTTCACCGGTTGGTTCGTGCCCACTCCTGTCATTGCATCATCAACTGAGTTGGAGAAGTCATTCCAATTAGCCTTGGAGTAGTTGAACTTCCACTCGCTGACGGGTTTTCCGGCTGGACATCTGTCGAACCAACGGATGATGATCGGGATGTGGTCTGACGAGAGGGCATTGTCGGTGCTCCATTGGATCTGATGGGCTTTGCTGCTGTGGCAGATAGTGACGTCGGGTGTTGAGGGTTTGGTGCTGCTCCTCGAGAACCTCGTCGGTGCACCGTCGTTGACCACGAGAAGCTTGTTGTTGTCAACCCATTCCTGGAGCAGTGTGCCTCTGACATCAGCTGGCGATACGGGGTCCCACAGTGGGTTGTGAGCGTTGAAGTCGCCTGCGATGATGCCTTCTTGAGGTACTGGCATAAGATGAAACGCCGGCTTCTGATCGCGATGGTCATCTGCTGTTTTCCTGGTTGGTGGGCAGTAGATGTTTGTGAAGCAGATCTCTTTGTCTCCGTTGAGGACAACTACGCTGAGGAGTTCGATTGTGGATGCGGACAGTTCGGCTGTGCGGTGATACGGGATTCCTTTTCTTATTAGGGTAATCAGCGCTCCACCACGTGTCTCATAGCCTTGTCTCGCATGCTGTCGATCAAGCCTCTCGATGTTGTATTCGTAAAAGATCGGCGTTCGGTTTTTTGACAGGAGTTTGGTCTCTTGAAGCAGAACGATGTCGGGGGCTTTACGATGCAGCCATTCTTCGAGCTCGTCTTTTTTGCTCCATATGCCGTCGCAGTTCCACTGGATCACCAACACTGTGTCTTTTGTTGTTTTGATCACAGGTTGCTTGATTGAGCCTTCGTGCTTCTGCAGCTGGATTGGAGTAGTCGCTTGATTTGCTCGATCGTCGCATCTCTGGCAGCTCCATGTCCCATTGTTTTTTGGTTAGCAGCTGCCATCTTGGCAGCCGCTTTAACCGTAATGATTTTGTTAAATAGTTTGTCTTCTTATCTAATAATTTAGTTTTTTTAATTTCAAATAATTATAGTAATTATAATATATATCTTTTCTTGTTTTCTGGTTTTAAATTTATCTTGCTCTCGGAATTAAAATCTTCAACAACCAATAACTGTCTAACGGACTACAATAAAAACTTATTTTAAAAGGAAGAAGTGCAAAGGCCTCAAATTGAGCACTAATGCACAGTTTGCAAGAACCCACTGGCTACCTACTTCACAAGGCAGATGAGCTCTGCAGATGAAGGACAGACTGTTAGAACAAATCTTCAATACATGACTGTGTTTATGAAGAAGTGCCAGGGCCTCAATTTGAACACCAGTGCACAGCTTGCAAGCACCCACTGGCTACTTACTTCACAAGGCAAATGAGCTCTGCAGATGAAGGACAGACTGTCAGAACGAATCTTCTACACATGACTGTTTATGTCTATTATCTATTGAAAACTGACGTATTAGACAATTATTCCCTTACTTAGATGACCCTTCTTTAAAGATGTCCATATATTTGAAACTCATCACCTCCTTATTTAACTACTTCTATATCATTATTTACTTTTCGTACGGATCTTAAGACATATCTGTTTAACAAATTCATTTACCAGCGCTCTTGAATTTGAGGAAAGAGCGCTATAGAAATTGATTTGATTGATTGATTGATTGATTGATGTCTTTGACTGCTGGCCTTGGTTGTGTTGCACACTTGAAGTGGTGCGTCTTTTTGCACACGGCACATAGGAGGGGCATCTTGCTTGCTCTAACAGTTTTCCCGCAACTTGGGCATGGCTGTTGTGCGTGTGTTGAGTTGGTGGGTTGGGCTGCTGCGTAGGATGCGCCACTTGCGATGTGTCGGAGGGGTCAGCCTGCTGGGTTGAAGTGCATCTGTCGCAGCTCCAGTTTGTTGGAGTTTGTTGCCTGCTTAGTCCTGAGCATTTTTTGTGGAAATTGCCCTTGCACTGCACGCATTGGATTGGTAAGGTGCCTCTCCTGATGGTGTTGCCACAGTGTGAGCATTACAGATGTGGTTGGTTCAACAAAGGGCTTGTGATGTTTGTTGACGTTTGGGAGTTGCTGACGCTCTGGGTCTGGTCATTGCATTTGGGGCATTTCCATTGTTGAGAGAGGGCAACTTGGTTTCGTGATAGGTGTGAGCAGGTCGCATGTGCTGGATGATGGCAAACTGAGCACAGTATTGGTCGTGTGTTGACTCGGATGGTTTTACCGCGCACAGAGCATTTAGTGTTGTTGTTGATATTGGGTCCAGGATTGGACTCAATGTCTCCGGCCTGTTGTAACATAGACAGTAGTGCGGCCAGTGCCATTACTGTCTCTAGAGAAAAAACCTGGTTTGGGTTGGCAGGGGGGCCGAAAATACCCACATTTGAGACGCGAGCGCCCCCCACCGCACCGCGTGGAGATTGTGGGTATGCGGCAGGGTTGTTGTCGTCGCAGTGGTTGTTGTGTTGAAGTGGGGGTTGGTGTGTTGTGGCGGGAGGAAGAAATGTTGCTGGGGTTAGTGTAGTGTTGTTGTGTTGATGTGTGTAGTAGTGGTGTTGAGTGTTGTTGGTGCAGCTGCAACAACAATCCCAACAACAACCACAAAAATGCCATCCACCACAGAGGCAAACAAGCAGCGCAAAAAGAAGAAACAAGTACCTGCAGCCACTTTGGGCTGGTTGGCGACGATTCCGATCGTTCGTCCGTTCAGCCTGCCGAAGCCAACGATGATGTTCGCTGCAAACTTGGCCTGGATCTCGAAAAAGTCACCGTCATCTACCACCTGGTGAAGTGGTGGTGGTGGTAGTGGTGGTGAAGCGGAAAGAGTGATGTTGATGATGATGATTGTGGTGATGATGGTGATGATGGTGATAATAATGATTTTGATGATGATGAGAGAAAGGGCAAATACAATAGAGAAAGTAAGAATAATAAAAAGCGAAAAAATTAATGGTGGAGATTGGAATAAACTGATAGTTTCAAATAAATAAATTATTTATTTATTTTTATAAAATAAATTATTTATTCCTTATTTATCCATACTTCCAAACGGACTGACCCCCCTGATGACGTCATACATGTCGTAGGCTGACATGCTCTCTAGAGGCACCACCGTGTCCAGCACTGGAGCGTCCCTGTCCCTGTGGTGGGTGCGTGCGTTGCTTGGAGGTTTGAGTGGGTTGGTGGGTGCGTTGCTTGGAGGTTTGAGTGGGTTGTTTGGGTGGGAAGATGGGATGTGTGTTGAGTGGGTTGGTGGGTGGATGGTGGTGGTGTTGAGTGGGTTGGTGGGTGGATGGTGGTGGTGTTGAGTGGGTTGTTTGGGTGGGAAGATGGAATGTGTGTTGAGTGGGTTGTTTGGGTGGATGGTGGTGGTGTTGAGTGGGTTGTTTGGGTGGGAAGATGGGATGTGTGTTGAGTGGGTTGGTGGGTGGATAGTGGTGGTGTTGAGTGGGTTGGTGAATACGTTGGTTGGGTGGTGTTGAGTGGGTGGGTTCGTGAAAGGATAGTGGGTGGTTAACTTTCCTTTTTTTTAGTTATTAAAAACGTTAGAATGAATTCCTCGTGCTTCACTGACTCACCAAATGACTCATAAATTGATATAATATTCAAAAGACTCTCCTGACCAGGGGTCGTTGGTGGCGATGACGGGGGCTTGTTGGCGGTTGGAGAGGGGCAGGAAGGCGAACAACTGCCTCATCTCCAGCAGCGCCTCGATGTCGTTCTCATACGCCCCATGCGCCACTCCTGCGTGGTGGTGGTGGTGGTGGTGGTGGTGGTGGTGGTGGTGGTGGTGGGTAGGGGGTAAGGTAGTTATATTAGTATTATTTATATTATAGAAATTATTATTATCAGTCTAACTATTTTATTATATTATTGATATTACTATATTATTATTATTATTATTATTATTATTATTATTGTTGTTGTTATATTACCTTTATTAATAAAATTAACATTTAAAATCGCGCAAACAAACAGGCAGATATGCACAAACACACACACACGAACACACACACACAAACACACACACACACGTACAAACACACACAAAGGCACACGCACCAGACACAGAGGTGTGTGTCTTGGAGCCTCCCAACTGCTCCTGCGTCACCTCCTCATTCGTGACGGCCTTGACGACGTCTGGACCCGTGATGAAGAGGTACGAGGTGTCCTGCAGGCGAGGTGGAGCGAGGGGAGCAGGGTGGATGGGGTGGATGGGGTGGATAGGGTGGGTGGTGCTTGAGTGAAGGGAAGGTGCAGGTGATTGGAGTGGAGGTGGGGGGTGGGATAGAGGGAAGGTGGAGTTGATTGAAGAGGGTGGTGGAAGAGGATGGTGGTGGAGTGGAGAAGCTTGGAGTGGGTGAGTGATGGAAAGAGGTGGTGGTGGAATAAAAGTGTGGTGGAGAAAGGTGGATGTAGAGTTGCATGGTGGTGGTGGAGTGGGAGGGTGGTGGACTTGAATGGTGGTGGAGTGGGAGGGTGGTGAACTTGAAGACTGGTGGTGGAGTGGGAGGGTGACTGACCTTGACCATGAAGGTGAAGTCCGTCAAGGCAGGCGAGTACACAGCCCCTCCTGCAAGAGACGATGATGATGATGACGACGATGATGATGATGATGATGATGATGATGACGATGATGATGATGACGACGATGACGATGCTATTGGGTAAAAGTTAATTATATTCTCCCACTCCTGCCCCCCTTTTCTCCTTCTCAACCCCTCCTCCCCCCACCTGCACACGGGCCCATGATGAGCGATATTTGAGGAATGACGCCTGACGCCATGACGTTCTGCTGGAAGATCTCCGCATAGCCCGCCAACGAGGCCACCCCCTCCTGCCATCATATCAATAATAATTTTCATGATAATAATAATAATAATAATAATCATTTACATATTATTATTATTATTATTAATTTTTAAAAAATTAGAAGCAACAATTTTTAAAATAACGATGATAATTATAAAATATTACAAAAAATAAATATTACTAAAAAAATATTCATATTACTAACAGCATAATAATAATGATAATATGAATATTAATAATAATGAGAATATTGTAATTAATATGGAAGGCATGCCTGGATACGAGCTCCTCCTGAGTCGTTGATGCCGATCACTGGCACTCCGACCAGCATCGCCTGCTCCATTATCTGCCGTCGTCCAGTTGAATTGCATTGAACTCGTCGCACTAGGAAGTCGTCGTTCAAGACCCCTTTCTATTATTCATCACCATCTCACCCAGCCACTGCCTATTCTCTCAAAATCATCACTATCTTACCCAAGAAACCCCACCAATGCCATAATCTCTGTTCCAGCCATTTCCATAGCTTCACCACCTCCTTTACCATCCCACAACACACATTCCTAATTTACAGCATTCTCCCGCCCTTTACCCTCCACCTTGTACAGCCCTCCACCCTACCTCCGCCCCCCTCCACCTCCATCCACCCCCATCCCCACCTTGCAAATCTTCTTGGCGTGCGCATACGACAACGACCCACCATAGACAGTGAAGTCCTGACTGAAGATGTAGCAGGGTCGACCGAATATCTTCACCCTGCCCGTCACCACACTGTCGCATGGTGTCTGTTTGGTTGTGATGTGCCATGGAGTGGTGCCTGAGATGCTGACAGTGTGGAGTGGTGTCTGAGATGCTGACAGTGTGGAGTGGAGTGGTGCCTGAGATGCTGACAGTGTGGAGTGGAGTGGTGCCTGAGATGCTGACAGTGTGGAGTGGAGTGGTGCCTGAGATGCTGACAGTGTGAAGTGGAGTGGTGCCTGAGATGCTGACAGTGTGGAGTGGAGTGGTGCCTGAGATGCTGACAGAGTGGAGTGGAGTGGTGCCTGAGATGCTGACAGTGTGAAGTGGAGTGGTGCCTGAGATGCTGACAGTGTGGAGTGGAGTGGTGTCTGAGATGCTGACAGTGTGGAGTGGAGTGGTGCCTGAGATGCTGACAGTGTGGAGTGGTGCCTGAGATGCTGACAGAGTGGAGTGGAGTGGTGCCTGAGATGCTGACAGTGTGGAGTGGTGCCTGAGATGCTGACAGTGTGGAGTGGAGTGGTGTCTGAGATGCTGACAGTGTGGAGTGGAGTGGTGCCTGAGATGCTGACAGAGTGGAGTGGAGTGGTGCCTGAGATGCTGACAGTGTGGAGTGTAGGTCAGTTTATTGAAGTTTTGCTGGTAGGTTAATTCTCTTTCCCTTTCTCACACCACCTTTTCGATTCTCACTTTTCATCTTTCAATATTCCTCCCCATTTGCCAACCTTTCTCCCTCAACACACCTTCCATTTTCAACCCCCTTTCCTCTATAACCCTTCCCAAGTTTCTACTCTTTCTCATTCACAACACGCCCTCTCCCGTTTTCAACCCTTTCTTCCTCTCTACACCCCCTCTTTTTTACTTATTATCTCCCTTAAGACCCTCCCGCCTCTCCCCCTCTCCAACACACCCTGGTTTTCTCCATTCCAAAGTCGACACAGTCATGTTCCACCAGCTGATCGTACTCAATGAAGGAATGACGATCACTCAACACCTCTATGCGCTCCCTGGCTGTCAGCTTGCCCTGTGTGTCAGTATGTGTGTGTGTGTGTATTACCACCACTACTACTGCCACCCCCACCACCACCATCATCACCACTACTATAACCCCACCACCATCATCGCCTCAGCATCACCACCACTACCATCACTAGCAGGACCACCTCACCTTCTTGTGCTGTGCCTCGATCCTCTTGACACCTCCACCCAACATGGCAGCCGCCTTCTTGTCTTGAATCCTCTTTCTCACCTCCAACGTCTGCCTCGCCGACTCCTCATTAGAAGTCATTCTGCATAGGAAGTTTACTATGCATAATTACTCATTTATATACTATTAATGATTAATTATGCACATTCACAAATAGTTATGCATATGCACCAAACTGATTTAATAAAAATGTAACAGTATTTAAAATTTATATTAAATGTCTTCTTGATTCAACATGAGCACCTGATATTGGAGAGAGACAATGGTCTCACAACTTCCATCCATTTGTGCCCAACATTCCTCAGACCCAGTATTCTCAACATTATGCTTTAAATAAGACATAATTATGTTTAAAATAAAACATAATTATTTTTAAAATAATACATATTGATCATTTAGCAAGCATAAATAGTTTTTATCAAAGAATTTAGATTTTTTCGTTTATGGCATATAAACTTTATGCATATAAATATAATGAACTATGCCCTCTTTAACACATAATTAGAAAGTGACAAGCATAAAAAATAACGATTATATGAAAATGTGAAGACTTTAAGCTTTATTTAAATAAAATTACATTGAAATGTCAAAAAACTTAGAAATACTTACCACTTTGAGCTCTGACTTTGAGATGTGTCTAAGAGGTAAACTTTTGAACAAACTAATTTAAAAGTTTTGAACAAACTAATTTTAAGTTAAAAAGAAACACAACTTTGATATAAAAAACATTTCCAAAACTTTTAACGCAGCGATTTTATTGTATGTGAAAAGGGCTAAATTATCCTGAAGAATGAGCTTTAAACCTGATGGAATAAAGCTAGACTGATACACGCCAATATGAACACAATTATACAAACACTGAAATACAGTGAAAATTGAGCACAACTTATTAACCCACTAAATACTGTGATTAGATTATGAATATCTTTTTCAATCATCATTATTAGAAGCCCATTTGCTAGTGCAAGCAAAGAGAGAAAATCCTGAATAGTTTTAAACGGTTTAATAGAGCAGCATTATTCGTAGAGAACTCGGCAAACATGAATGTTCACAATGGAATCGGCACAAACACCCCAAAGCCACCCTCCCTCGAATCTCTGGCATTAAAGTCTTGAAAATGAAAACTCACTAAACAACTTCTTCGAACCCAATCTACCTCCCCACACCACCACAAATCCTTCACTTCGCTCGCTCACATACCAGATAAATCTTCCTTCCCCCAAAACCACAAAAACCCCCTTCATAACCCCCCATCAAATCTCCCACCCCACCACCACCACTGATCCGAAGACACCTAACTCAAATCCATGAGGCATGACTGGGGGGGCTTGGTGCTAGGGGGGTGCATGCAAGAGGGCGTCCAGGCGGGCACGGAGGGGGTGGTGAAGGTCTCCCTGATGCTTTCCAGGATTGGCGCCAATTCCTGGTTCTGCTTTATCTGCTTCAGAAACTCCACCAGGCATGCGCACTTGTCTGTCGTGGTTGGTGGAGTGGTGAGCAAGTGGTGGAGGAATGTTTAGATTTGAAAAAAATATGATGAACTAATAAAAAGTAGAAAAAGAATAATAATACATTCAATAATATGCAATAATATCTATTCTGAGATCTAAAAATTAAACAATTATATAACTTAGCATATTTAAAACACGGCTTAGTGACACACACACCTGCATCAGGCACAGCAGACAGCGACAGGACCGCCCTCAAAGCACTTCGCTTCAACTCCTCCTGCTTCTCAAACTCCTGCTTCACCGATGTCGTACGCACCTGTGTGTGTGTGTGTGTGTGTGTGTGTGTGTGTGTTTGTGTGTGTGTGTGTGTGTGTGTATGTGTATGTGTGTGTGTGCATTTTAATTCAAGTCAGCCACAATAGGATTATAAATGTGAATGTTATTAGATATTATATTATTATATATCATTATTATAACCATTATTAAATCTTTATATTATTCTAAAAATCTATATATATATATATATATATATATATAGACCTTGCTCATGCAGGTGGCCTTGAGGGGTTCAACGATGCGGTCGAGGTGGTGGAAGACTGCGCCTGGACACAAGAAGGAGAGCCTGCAAGGGTGGCGGTCGTGGTGATGATGATGATGACGATGATGATCTAGAGACAAGCAACATAAAGGCTTCCCTTCCACCTCCACCCCCATCCTCCCTCATCATCAAAACCACCACGCCGCCACCATCATTACCCATCACATTCCACGCCCCCCCCCCCCACCGCCACAACCATTATCATAACCCCTCGCCATCACCACCGCCACAACCATTATCATAACCCCTCGCCCCCCCCACACCCCCACAACCATTATCATAACCCCTCGCCCCCCCCCCACACCGCCACAACCATTATCATAACCCCTCGCCATCACCACCGCCACAACCATTATCATAACCCCTCGCCATCACCACCGCCACAACCATTATCATAACCCCTCGCCATCACCACCGCCACAACCATTATCATAACCCCTCGCCATCACCACCGCCACAACCATTATCATAACCCCTCGCCATCACCACCGCCACAACCATTATCATAACCCCTCGCCATCACCACCGCCACCTGGTGAGCATGAGGTAGGCTAGCATCTTGATGTCGTAGTGGTCGTTGAGGCCATCTTCGACGTGCGAGAGGAACTCAAAGACGTCGAGTTTGTCGAGGCACGTGTCCAGCAGCGTGTACATGCACTCGAAGGCCGCCTGTGGTGGTAGTGGTGGTGGTGCTTGCGTGGTGGTGCTTGCGTGGTGGTGGTGCTTGCGTGGTGGTAGTGGTGGTGCTTGCGTGGTGGTGGTGCTTGCGTGGTGGTGGTGCTTGCGTGGTGGTGGTAGTGGTGGTGGTGCTTGCGTGGTGGTGGTGCTTTCGTGGTGGTGCTTGCGTGGTGGTGGTTGCGTGGTGGTGCCTGCGTGGTGGTGCTTGCGTGGTGGTGGTGCTTGCGTGGTGGTAGTGGTGGTGCTTGCGTGGTGGTGGTGCTTGCGTGGTGGTGGTGCTTGCGTGGTGGTGGTTGCGTGGTGGTGGTGCTTGCGTGGTGGTGGTGCTTGCGTGGTGGTGGTGGTTGCGTGGTGGTGGTGCTTGCGTGGTGGTGGTGCTTGCGTGGTGGTGGTGCTTGCGTGGTGGTGGTGCTTGCGTGGTGGTGGTGCTTGCGTGGTGGTGGTGCTTGCGTGGTGGTGGAGCTTGCGTGGTGGTGGTTGTGCGGAGGATAGGGGGAATAGTGTGGTGGTGGTGATGACGGTGGTAGTGATGGTGGGAGTGGAGATGAGGATGGTAGGAGTGAATGGGACGGTGATGATGATAATGATGGTAGGAGTGAATGGGACGATGATGATGATAATGATGGTAAGAGTGAATGGGACGATGATGATGATGATAATGATGGTAGTGGATGGGATGATGATGATGATGTAAGGAGTGAGATTCAAGGCCACAACGTTCGGATTGAAGTCACGCGCCTTTAAAATTAGACCAACCAATCTCGATTGATATATAACTATTAAATACAAAATAAAATTATTAAACCAATAAATAAATTAAATCAATGAAATCACCTTTCTGATGTCAAGGCCATCATCGATGGTGTGTTTGAAAGGACCCATCTCGACCTCTCTGATCAGGTGACTCTTCACCTTCGTCTCGGAGTACAGCTGTGGCAGGATGTCTACCAGCAGGTCTTTGATCTGTTAAAGCAGTAGTGATGGTGGTGGGTAGGCTAGCTACTATATCACCAAGCTTTAGTTTTATTTATTTATCTGACCCGCCCTATAAAACCTCCAAAATTACTAGAACCATCCTCCAATCCTTCGCCACCCGTAACCCCTTCTTTAACAGCCCCTCAACCCCTTCCTTTCACCAGCACCCTCCTCATTTCTCTTTCCTCCTCCCCCTTACCACCCTGCCCACGAACCAATGAGGGCTTGTTATGAGCGATCGAGTTGAAGGCGACCAGGGCGACCCTCCGCACCCTGATGTCAGCGTCCTGCAGACAAGAGAGGAACTCGCCAATGCTGCTCTTGAGCAGGTCGTCTTGTGCTTGTGGATGGTCTGTAACGACGAACTTGATGGCCGTTATCACTGTGCTCCTGTGTGGCGGTGCATTGTGTGGTGGTGCTCCTGTGTGGTGCATTGTGTAGTGGTGCATTGCATTGGGTTGGATTGTGTTGTATTTAATTTGATTGTCTTGTGTTGTATTGTATTGTATTACAGTGTATAGCATTCTATTACAATGTATTGCATTGTATTACAGTGTAATGCATTGTAATACAGTGTATTGCATTGTAATAGTGTATTGCATTGTAATACAGTGTATTGCATTGTAATACAGTGTATTGCATTGTAATACAGTGTATTGCATTGTAATACAGTGTATTGCATTGTAACAGTGTATTGCATTGTATTATACTCATATTTTAGCGTATTGCAGTGTCGCAGAGGTCTCCACCGCTGTTCAACCTGGCGTGGGCAGAGTTCTGACTGAGGCAGGCTCTGAGACGGGGGATGAGTGAGTGGCGGTCGAGCAGAGCCAGTCTGCCCAGGCACTCTGCCACCACATTCCTCGTGCCCTCCTCCTGAGAAACGAAAGGCAAAAAACAATTGTTATAGCAATGAATAAAAAATCGAAGGTATCGAATTGTACAACATGCCAACCACCTGGCATCCATCCCCACCTTCACCCCCTCTAGCACCACTTCACATCGATTCCCACCATCTCTCCTCCCTAGCCCTTACCACCTCCCATTCATTTCCACCACCCTCCCTCCTAGCAACACCCACCTGGCATTCACAACTGGTCATGAGGATCTGCCAGATTTGCGGAATGTAGGGCGACACTTTCTGAGCGATGAAGGCCCTCTCCTGGTGCGAAGAAGAGTGCTGGCACGTGATCACCTCCTTGAGCGAGTGCAGCAGCAGGTACTGTCGCTTCGTCGAGTGCGCCTCGATTTCCTTGAGAATGAAGGGCAGCATGACGTCCATGTTGCCGACGGCGATCGCTCCGATCGCGATGGCAGACGCCTGCTTGATGTTGTTGTTGCCCGACGTGAAACAGTTGATGAGCGCTTCTTGCAGTTGTTGTTGTTGCTTGTTGTCGAGTCGCACCTTACGACCAACCTCGCCCAGACTAAGTATGATGAGTTGTTTGACGCTGGCTGAGGTGTTGGCGTCCACTGTGGCAGCCACAAAGTCGCCCAAGAGGCTTTCGACGGAGGCTTCACCGTCGATGGTGTGCTGTTGTGAGATGAGAGCCGCTATGCACTTGGCGAGAGATGAAAACGCCTGCTTGTGGAGGGAAGACGAGGTGGGAGAGGGTGGGTTGGACGGCTGTTCCGATGACTCGTACACTGGCTTCATCAAGAAGGCGACCAGAGTGGCTGTGTCGTGGCTGTGGCATTGCATCGCCTCTAGCAGCTCCACCACCGCCTGAAGCGCCGATCCCTGCAGCAGTGGCGACTTGGTCAGTTCCACGAGTTGCACCATCGTGTTGCTGTCAGCCACGACGACTGAAGCCAGACCAGCGCGACACAGTGTGGTGAGGAGCTGCAGCGACACCTGCGCCACATACAGGTCAGAGTCGTTGACGAGGGCGTTGCAGGAGGCGACGATCGACTGGAAGGTGTCCTGCTGTTTCAGATCCAGTTCGTAACCCGCCTTCAAGAGACAGTCAAGACAGTGCAGGCCACACAACCTCAACTCCCTGACCGTCCTGCCCAGAAACTGCTTCAGCTGCGCCAGGCATGTGTTCAGCAGTTCCACCGGGAAAGCAACCTTCAGCGGCGATGAGGCGATCGAAGCTATGGCCTTAGCGGCCGCTTGTCTGGTCGTCTCGTTGCCCAAACGATCGACCAGGAAAGGCAGATAGGCGCTCAACCGCTGGTCACCAAGCAAGTCACCAGCATTACAGATGGCTTGAGCGGTGCATGAGATGGCCCTCTCCTTCACTTCCTGATCGACGTCTGTCGCCTGCAACAACGAAAATGTGGCGTCGAAGATGGTGTAGAGGAAGGAGAGGTTCACCTCTGAAACTGTGCTGCTTCCTTTGCCATCTGACAGTGGTCTGATGACCTGGTTGTGGCGGAGAGGGGTGGAGGAGTATTATGAATGCGCAACTAAGCTTCCAAGCCATCATGCTACTCATCAAAAGTTCAAATCGCGTAAAGAGATAAATACCGAAAAAACACACCCACAACCAAAACCACCACCACAAGCATGCAAATGCACAACCACACACCAACCTTAACGAGTTGTTGAGCAACTAAGAGGGCTTCAGAGGCGATCTTATAGAAGGGGTCAGCGATGCAGGAGACGAGGGGAGGACAGATGGCAGGCAGGTGTGCTGGGAAGATGGAGGGAGAGTGAGTGGTGAAGAGGAGGTGAGCGAACGACAGAGCTTCAATCTTCATTGTGGCACTGGTGGCTCTGTCTGCCAATGAATTCTGAAGAGAAAAGTATTTGTATGGGTGGTGATTAATTAGGCGTTGGTGATCATTTAAATGAGTGTTAATTATTTGGGAGATGTATTAATTACACACACACACACACATGCCGCACACACACACACACACACACACACACACACACACACACACACACACACACACACACACACACACACACACACACAAACACACACACACACAGACTTTGAAGCCACTGACGACGAGATGTATGTGGTCGTTGAGGGCTCCGGGCAGACTGAGAACCACCTCAGATAGGAGGATGAAGCAGTTCTGACGTGTCTTCAAACTCTTCTCCTTCAGCAGACGATGCACTGCTCTGTGGTGTCGATGCTGGTTTGTTGACCGTGTCAATGGCGCTTTTTGCTGATGGTTTTTTATGGCGGTTTGTAGTGATGGTGTCATTGGTGCTTTGTGGTGGTGTCAAACGCATCAAATCATATGAAGTTAGACGGGATTCAATGAATTATCATCTCAACAAGCCACCAACTTGACAATATTGGGAATCTGCTCAGACAGCAGTTTCAGACATCCGTCTAGACTGTCTGGCTGGTTGTCGTGGAGATGTGGCTCTTTGCTCGCCATGGTGGATCTGGTACGTCGCAAGAGGATGATGTACGTCGAGAAGATGTCCGCTTTGACATTCTCCTCCCTCTCCTTGAACCTTTTGTTGAAATAGAAAAGTTGAAAGACTAACATATGCATGTACATATGCATTAGAGGTCGGACCGGGTACCCGCGGGAACGGGAATGAAAATTAATTTCGGGAAGGGAAAAGTCGGGAACCGGGAATAGATTTTCGGGACGGGAACGGGAATCAACATTCAAATCGGGAACGGGAAAAACGGGAATACAATTTATTGGGATTAGATTCTTAAACAATTATACTTCGACAAACTTCTAAGTATGGAAATCTCTATTTCATCGATACTCAGTACTTAAAATAATTATTAACTGCAATAGAAATGTATAACGAAGCCACCATTGCCAATGTCGAAATCTCCAACACTACATTTGAAGTTGTTATGGTGAGTCCAAAGATTAGGGAGATTAGAACAAATGGGTGATGATGTAAACTTTTCAGATGAAATCAAAATGGTCAGTTATATTATTTTTATTTTATAAATTAATACTTTGAATTTGAATGATTAATTTCCAAATGATTGCTCAGTTGATCTTTTCGACAAAAGAAAAGATGCCATTGATCTTATTCATATGACAGCATGTCTGTTGCATCCCCAGTATGAAAGAATAATAGAAAAAAAGTTTGGGATAGAAAAGAAATGAATACAAAGACATTCATTAGGGAAAATTTAATTCTATTTTGTACAGCCAGACCAAGCTGCAGTGCCGTTGAGAAAAAAACAAATGATGGTTATTTAGACCTATTATGTTGTTTTTATAACGAAAAATTTATAATAAAATTATCATACTATCAAATTATACGAATGATTTTATATTTGCAGCTGTGGAGAACAAGAATGTCGTCAAAAAACATATTTATAACATTATTGAAGAATTAATAATAATGAACGAAGAAAAAAAAATCAGAAGAGGATGAATTGTACAAATATTCACAATTAAATCCCAAAAAATTAAAGATTATAAAGATGTTTTATTTTATTGGAGTAAAATGAGCAATTTTAAAATACTACAAGAAGTAGCCAAAATTTTGTTTAGTATATCTGCAAGTGTGAACGTAATTTTTCAATATGTGGTCGTTTAACTTCAGACCCAAAATCATCTCATTTGAAAGCTGAAACTCTTAACGGTTTAACCCGTGTGAAAAGCAATAAAGACTTGATTGAATTACTCAAAAACAATGACTAACTTCAATACTTTCATTTCAATAAATATTTGAAATTTAAATCGTCTTTTTTTAAATTTCATTAAAAGAAATATTCTCTGACTTTCAAATAATAAATTTTAAGAAATGTTAGAACTAGCAAGTTTGGGACCAGTGAAAACGGCAGCGAAAATAAATAAAAACAAAAAAGTTTCGGGAACGGGTCGGGACCGGGAATCGAGTTGCGGGAACGGGACGGGACGGGAATCAAAATTCTGATGTCCCATCGGGAACGGGACGAGACGGGAAAACAAATTTCGGGAACGGGACGTGACGGGAATGAAAAATCGTCCATGCCCGACCTCTAATATGCATGTACATATGCGTGCACGCGTACAAACACACACACACACACACTCAGACACCTGCTGATAAGAACTGGAGACACAAGCTTATAGAACTGATAGAGGAGGTCATGTCTGGTCGAAATGATGGCAGAAAGACACTTGGCAGCAGCGCGTCTCACCTTCCAGCTGACATCATCATCGTCCGTGAAGTCGTCTGACTGGTTGTCTTCCTCATCCTCCTCTTCATCAGCGCCCATCACATCCATCTGGTCGCCTTCGTCATTGTCGTCAATGGCATCATACGAGTAGTTGGGGTCGTGGATGAGGAACGAGAGACAGATGTGGATGATGTCTTCCAGGTGGGCACTCACGTGTTTGGGACAGCGACGGATGAATGACTCGAGCGACTGAACGCAACACTCCTTCAACTCGTCATCCTCCTCCTCTGATGAGGCACCCTTCTCCACCCTGCAGTATCCCATCACCAGACCAATCACCCTCTCCAGGTGCTCGCCAAAACGATGGCCTGACTGATGGGTGCATGTTGGTTAGTTTTAATTAGGTTATATTGATTAAATTATTATTTATGAATAAATGTAAGAAACTAGCCTCCCGTGTTGGTTTATTTTAATTGTATTAAATATTAGTTGAAATATTTATCTAGGAGTAAATGTGATCGACCAACCTCCCTAGTGATGGCTCCGAGACACTGAATGTACGTCTTGGTGGTCGATGGAGATGCATTCTTGTCGAGTTCAACCAGAAGGAAGGTGATCAAGTCATGGAAGATGGCGTCAGAACAGGAAGATGAAAGCTGAGAAATGGCGACTACTGCCCTCTTGCGAACAGCCAGACGAGGACTGGTCAGTTGGCTGAAGAGCACTTGCTCTATGTTCTGGTGGAAAGCGGTCAGCAGCGGTCCAAAGCGTTCGAGCAGGTCGGCGAGAATGTCGAGCGTGTCGAGCTGCACCGAGACGTTCTCTTGTTTGCTAATGAAGGCCATCAGCTGGTTGGTGATGCGCTTGCAGATGTTCGGAGTGGTTTGGTTGTTGTAGAGGGATATGGTTGCAATCACTGTCTTCAAACCAATACTCGAAATGTCTCTGAGAGGCTCCTTGTCTGACTGCATATTCATGCATAGGTTGTCCACAACTGTTTCTAGCTGCACCATATCCACCTTGTTCACTAGAGCTCCCAGGCACTTTACCGCCAAATTCTGTACTTCGCCATTTTTATCTTCGAGCAACTTCAACAGCATCTTGACAACTTTCCGCTCCATCTCGTCGTCCAGCTTGATGGAGTCTCTTTGCAACTCTGTCATCAGGTCATTCGTCGCCATGAATCGAAAATCTTTGTCCAGAGAAGTCATTTTCTCTAATAAACTGTTCAAGTGAAGCGGAGCGCAAGACATTTTCAATTTTTCTAGAAAATGCGCCCAAGTCTAATGTTTCAGATCTTTTCAAGATGTTAAATGGGCTAAATTCAAAACAACTTTCGGCGAATCAAACCTAGTCTAGAAACCACGAACGTCACAAAAAACCTAAAAATTATCTTAGTTTGTTAAAAGGTTTTTAAAAAAATTTTACAAAGTTGTTGTTCATTTTTTAAAATTCTTTTTTATAGAATTTAAAATAATTGTAAGTGAAGAGTTTTTATTAAATTTGAATATTTCAACAACGCAAGTCTGAGTGATAATAATTTTAGAAAGATCCGTTTTATATACGTGTAGATTATAATTAATTTAATAAATAATTATTTTAAAATACAAACTAATTCTATTTTCCAGTTTAAGGCATGCTACAATTTGATATACTCCACACTCTCATCACAATTTTCTTCGTTGTTCAGAGGCTTATAACGACCAGTCCTGTATTTATCGTTGGAAGGACCCCAGTCTTCTTGTGGGGAAATTGCAACTTTCAGCAGCTGTCGTGACAAATTAAGCTAATATATTAACTTAATGGAGTTTTAAAGAATCAATATTATGAAAAAAAGTTTAAAATCTGTATAATGAAGCACTTATCCAGTTATAAAACTCAAACTTTTGAATTTTTAAAGAGCGCTTTATAAATATATTTGATTGATTGATTGATTGATTGATTGAACATACTTTCCAAAGATCGGCTGAGAGATAGTAGAGGGCGTAGGCAGGAATAAAACCTAGCACGAAAGAAACCAACAACCAGCCGATTATCTCTGCTGATGGAGGAAAGATGTAGGTATCGCTGAAGAGGGTTGGTGGAGCGTAGCTGATGCCTGTCGCTATAATGATGAGCTGGAAGAAAAAAATTAGAAAAACAATTTTAGAGTAAAAGTTCTAGATTGAGCATAATTAGAAAACATCGATCAATTTAGACGCTTAAATTTGAAAATAATGAAGAAAATGCTTTAAAAGAATCAATCTCATTTAAGATAGTTCTCAGTCCACTTATCCACTATTATACTTATTTATCTTATTCTGTTTTTACATTTATTCTTTCATTTTCTTCATTTTTTCTTTAATTTCTCATCTCTCTTCTTTTTCACTTTTTCATTTTCACCCATTCTTTTTTTCACTTTGATCTATCTTAAGAGAAAATGTAAAAAATTCTTTTCGTTATTCCCATTTATCTCACCCACTAACAATGATGAAGACGGGAGTGATGAGTGTAATGGTCAATCTGAAGAAGTTCAAAATGATCCAATGATCGCCCAACATCATCTTTATGTCTTCCGTGAATCGTTTGTGGCCTGGTGAAGATAAAGTCATTTTGGCTGGGGCTAGAGGGCTGAATAAGTTTTTATTTGTAATTAGGTAGTGATAAATCAACTTTTAAATTAAGTTTTTGTATATTGAAAACTACCATAGATATAAGAGATAATGGACATTTCAAGAATGGCGAGAAAGAGTAAAGGGAAGCCGCCTATGTAGAAGTCAACAATGGTGAAGAGGTAGAAGCCGTTCTGGAATAGGATGGGTGTAAAATGCGCTTCACACATGACACCAAACTGAAACCACATTTCCACCGTTGAGCTTCTCAAACCATCCCTTTCCCCTCTCACGTTGGTGACCATGGGGAGAGAGAAGAGGAAGAAGATGAAGATGCCGATGCCTCTGAAGAGATAGGACCTCGTGAGGGTGGAGCGGAAGAGGATGGGAAACTCGTCAGAGATCGACGTGAAGAAGTTCTCTGACATCGAAAACTGTTTGTTGTCGATACGGACTTCAATTATATCTTTTCAATTTATACAAAATTCATACCCACCCTTTGACTCATTTTATATATTATTTATTCCTATGCTCACATCTTTTTACGCACCATTGAACTGAGTCCGAGAATGATCATCATCAGGAAGAAGAGGGCGCTCCAGAGAGGGGCCACGGGCATGAGACTCAAGGCTTCAGGGTAGACCACGAATGCCAGACCTGGTCCTATGGAACAGGAGAGGATCCAAGATTAGAATTTTAATTCTTTTAATTTGAAAAAGTTCCTTATACGGTGAAAGATAAATTAAAGAAGAGAAAAAAAAGAGTTAAAATTTTTTGTAAACATGAAATAAATTAAACTTTCTTTTTTTAATATCCTCAATTTCCACCATCACCATCCCCTTGCACTTTCCACGAACCATCAGCAGCTACTTCTGATACCTCGACTCCTTTCATGACAGCCATGTAGCCCAGGACGCTGAAGATGACGAAGCCTGCGTAGATGCTGGTGAGGACGTTGCACACGGGTATCAGAAGGGCGTCTCTGTGGTCGATGTGGATGTGGAAATGATAGAAGAGGTTGTGATGGAAGAGGTTGTGATAGAAGAGGTTGTGATTGAAGAGGTCGTGATGGAAGAGGTCGTGATGGAAGAGGTCGTGATGGAAGAGGTTGTGATGGAAGAGGTCGTGATGGAAGAGGTCGTGATGGAAGAGGTTGTGATGGAAGAGGTCGTGATGGAAGAGGTCGTGATGGAAGAGGTTGTGATGGAAGAGGTCGTGATGGAAGAGGTCGTGATGGAAGAGGTCGTGATAGAAGAGGTTGTGATGGAAGAGGTTGTGATGGAAGAGGTCGTGATGGAAGAGGTCGTGATGGAAGAGGTCGTGATGGAAGAGGTCGTGATGGAAGAGGTCTTGATGGAAGAGGTTGTGATGGAAGAGGTCGTGATGGAAGAGGTCGTGATGGAAGAGGTCGTGATGGAAGAGGTCGTGATGGAAGAGGTTGTGATGGAAGAGGTCGTGATGGAAGAGGTCGTGATGGAAGAGGTTGTGATGGAAGAGGTCGTGATGGAAGAGGTCGTGATGGAAGAGGTTGTGATGGAAGAGGTCGTGATGGAAGAGGTCGTGATGGAAGAGGTCGTGATAGAAGAGGTTGTGATGGAAGAGGTTGTGATGGAAGAGGTCGTGATGGAAGAGGTCGTGATGGAAGAGGTCGTGATGGAAGAGGTCGTGATGGAAGAGGTCGTGATGGAAGAGGTCTTGATGGAAGAGGTTGTGATGGAAGAGGTCGTGATGGAAGAGGTCGTGATGGAAGAGGTCGTGATGGAAGAGGTCGTGATGGAAGAGGTTGTGATGGAAGAGGTCGTGATGGAAGAGGTCGTGATGGAAGAGGTTGTGATGGAAGAGGTTGTGATGGAAGAGGTTGTGATGGAAGAGGTCGTGATGGAAGAGGTCGTGATGGAAGAGGTCGTGATGGAAGAGGTCGTGATGGAAGAGGTCGTGATGGAAGAGGTTGTGATGGAAGAGGTCGTGATGGAAGAGGTTGTGATGGAAGAGGTCGTGATGGAAGAGGTCGTGATGGAAGAGGTCGTGATGGAAGAGGTCGTGATGGAAGAGGTCGTGATGGAAGAGGTCGTGATGGAAGAGGTTGTGATGGAAGAGGTTGTGATGGAAGAGGTTGTGATGGAAGAGGTTGTGATGGAAGAGGTTGTGATGAAAGAGGTTGTGATGGAAGAGGTCGTGATGGAAGAGGTTTTAGTGGTTTTGGTTTTAGTGGTGATTGTGGTGTGTTTTGAGTCATGGAAATTACTTTTTTTTAATTTATATAACATGAAATAAAAAGGAGCACAAAATGTATAAAAAGCAAAAAGCATGTTATTTTGAAAATTGAATTAAACTCACCTTAAAGTGTTGTTGTGGAACTGGTTATAGGAGCTCATGGTGATTAGTTCTCCAGTGCAGGCAGAGAGGGAGTAGAAGACCTGCGTGGCTGCATCTGACCACACCTGCATGGGTTTGAGAAAAAGGAGTTGAGAGAAAGAGGATGGGTGGATGAGTGAATGAGAAGGGTGGTGTCGAAAAAATCGGTTATTAATGAAATTCAGTATGTATCGAATCCTTCAAAGTTACAATGTAAGTTTGTAAACACATTTAGCATAATCTGCCTTCTTTCCCACACCCACTGTAAGATCGGATAGTTTACTCCAGTCAGGCAGCATGTAAAACTCAATGCCTTTTGACGCTCCTTCCAGCGTTGCCCCCTTCACCAGCATGATGGTGAGGAGAAGGTAAGGAAAGGTCGAAGTGAAGTAAACCACCTGTGAAAAAGATGGTGAAAGAATAAAACATTTTGACATTTGTAGATTATTCGAAACATTTTTTAACTGTTTAATAAATCAAAAAATATACATTTCAGACAGACCTCTTTTATCAATATCTCTATCTGATATTGTAAAGGGGTATAATGATAGAGTCTATCATAATACCCCTTTACAATACACCACTCTACCAAACCATCACTATCGCCTTCTATCATACCATCACATCACACTACCATCACCATATATACTTTTCACAACACAAATCCACTTCAAACCTTCCCAAGAGAAGCGACTCCCTTACTGAGCACCAAAAAAACAATCAGCCATGTCAGCAAGAGACACAGTGCCAGCTCCCAGACCACCTCACCTCTCTGGTCCAAACCATCTGAAATCTGTAAGACCTTGCGACTGTGGGTGAGCGGAAAAAAAGGATATGATAGTGGAAAATGAGTGGGATAATAGTATGAAAGTAGTGGTTGGTGAAGCTGAGAAAAAGAATTCGATAATAGTGTGAAAATGATGGTTAGTAAATTAGTGAAAAACGTTAGATTTAAATAACTTGTAGATTAACAAAAGATCTACGCACTAGAAGAACTCTTCACTGCACGTCTTCAACTCTTCTCTCGTCAAGTTCACTCCGTCCTTCATTATCAACGTCTGATTGAATTCTGGTCATGGAAAAAGTAAATAGTTGTGTGGCTCTTTAATTTCATTTAAGTGAATATCTTGAAAAAATCTCTAATCAGCCTTTTTCTACTCTACCAACACACTTGTGATGTTGATGAACTCGGCAGTTTCGGTGCAGTAGATGGTGTTCCAATGGTTGCCACATTTCTCCCAGGGAAGGTCAGTGTTGAAAGAACAGAAAAAGTAGTACATGCACCAGCTGATGATCACGCAGTAGTACAATGAAAGAACCCAATCCGTTATAATCATCGAATATCCTAAACCTGTTTGTGAGCGTGTGTGTGCGCTTTAGTGTGTGTGTGTTTTTAAAAGTATATTTTTATGTGCGTGTGTGTACCTTTGAAGAGGGGACTAATCTTGAAGACGTTGACGGGACTGAGGCTGGAGAACTGGCCCAGACTGATCTCCAGCATGAAGGTGGGAATGCCGATGAAGAAGAGCATGATGATGAAGGGGATCAGAAAGGCCCCTGTCAAAAGTGATGATGATGGAATAGTTTTGCAACTAAAAGACCGTTTTCTTTAGTTTAGTTGAACCTATAAATTGCACCAAAAAAAGAGCACCCACCTCCTCCATTCTTGTACAAGAGATAAGGGAACCTCCAAACGTTTCCCAGACCGATTCCAGCTCCAATGCACGCCAGGATGAACTCCAACTTGCCACCCCAGGCGGCTCTCTCCATCATATTGGTGTCGTTTTGCACCACCACCACTGACACACTCCCATTGCTACTTTCTCTCATGTTCTCTCTGTGGTTAGGAAGCGCTATTGATTCAACCATTTTCCAAAGCCTTTTTATTGTTTGTCAGAGTTTAAAAGTGCGTAATTTATATTGATCTCTTATTCGAAAAAAATTTGGTAATTGTATTGATATTTTTCGATTCAGTTTTGAGGGGAGTTTTAGTTAGAATTATATGAGCAGTTTCAATTAGTTTTATGAACAGCTTTGTTCAACTCAGCGTTTCAAGAAACCAAACCCAAATTAATACGCTCTTTAGTATTTAATCAGGTCTCTGTACAGCAAGGTATAAGAATTTAGTATGTACATTCCTTCAACTTTAAAGCTCTTGTGTGTTTTTGAATATTAATCTATTCACATTTTTGTGCTTAGATTTTTTTGAGTATAATTTTTTATATTATCGTGCAAATAAAATTCAATGAGTTTTGAATGGACTGAATGAAAAGCCTATGATCCACAATCTACTGATTTTTATTTTTTTGGTGGAGACTCTTTACAAATGAATCAAGGACCTTCGAATAAAAAGAATCAATCAATCAATCAATCAATCACTAATGATTTGTATAGCGCCCTTTACTAAGTGAACAAAGGCGCTCTTCAAATAAATTTGTTAAATAAAACGGTTTTTAGACCATTACCAATATATGTATATATATAAATTAAAATATATATATAAACACACGATCAACCTCAATAATCCAACCTCACCAACCCCACCATGACAATCACCGCCAAAAAATCACTATCACCATAAATAAAAAATTCTTTCATCACCACAATACCAACACTCATACCACAGCACAATCATTACCACATCATTCTCAAAACACAATCATCATTCTTCTCAATTTTCTGTCTTGCCACTGGTGCCGAGGCTGCGAAAGAGGGTGAAGGAGAAGTCTTTGCCAACGCTGGTACTGCTGCTGCTATGGAAAGCTTTCTCCTTTATCCTTTCTCCTTGAGCGCTTTGATTCCCTGCGGCCATCTTGGTCTGCTGCGGCCATTCTCGACAGATTCAAATCAACTAACATTTGCACTAAAAACATTCTAATTAATTAAATTTAATTTTTATTTAGACTTTAGATTCTAAAATTTTAATATATTATACCCAAAACCGTTTATTCCACAAATTTATTTGAGCGGCTGCCAAAATGGCAGCCGCTAACCAAAGATATCAAATAAAAATGTTTTAAAGAGTTATCAGAAAATGTTCTTTGAAAATTAATTGAAATATTTGTGAAATTTTTATTTAGAACAATTTAAGGTAAAGACAAATACACAATATAAAGTTTTCCTAATCTTGAATGAAGTATTTTTGAGTTTGCTGGGTTGAAATAAAAAAATTAATGATTTCGACCATGACATTGCTAGGTCCCTCTTAATCCATAACAAATAATAAAGTGAAAAGCTTTTTCTGTCATTCAAGTTTTTAAAATTTTCCACTAAATATTTTAGAAATAAATTAAAATAAATGTTATTTAAATTTTTTGCCGCTTTTAGTTTTTAAGTTAGGGCCTAGCTTTATTAAATCTATGTTTCTTAAACTTAATCCAGACAAATTTGAACTCATATATTTCAATAAAAGTCTTTACTATCCCTTCCTTCTTTAGTCTTGCCTCCCCCTTCCTCATTATCTCTGAACCCTTCATCTTCCATTCGTAGTCTTGGTTTTATTTTCGATTCTAACTTGTCTTTAGCTTCTCAATTTCTATCTGTCTCTAAATCTTGTTACTTCCACATTCGCCGTATTAAACAGCATCTTCCTTTTCTCGATGATCTTACTTTGCAGCTTCTTGTATCTTCTCTAGTTTTCTCCAGGATTGATTATTGCAACTCTCTTTACTATGGTCTCCCTGATTCTAGTTTAGCTCCTCCAAATAAAGCCTTTAATTGTGCTGCTCGTCTTGTTGCTCGTGCTCCTAAGTTTTCTCAAATTTTTCTTTATCTTCGTTTTTTACATTGTTTACCTTTGAGATCTAGAGTGACTTTTAAAATATGCCTAAATATGTTTAAAATTCATAACTGTACTGCTCCAATTTATCTTAAAAATCTAATTAAACAACCCTCTAAATCTGGTCTAAGATCAACTACCTTTAAGCGTTTTTTTTCGTTTTCCAGTTAAACACTCTTTTGCTAAACGTTCTTTTTCTTACTGTGGTCCTCTTTTATGGAACTCTTTACCCTCATCTTTAACTTCAACTAAGTCACTCATAGCTTTCCGTCGAGGCCTGAAAACGTACTTGTTCATAACGTGATGGCTGAGCGCTTTTACAATACAATACAACGACGAGTGTTATTAACGTGGCGTAAACCCGGACGGGCTTCAAGACCACTTAGTTATGGAAAATTGGAAAATAATATTAATAATGATAGGTAGAAACTGAAATAATAATAACAATAAATTTAAGATAAAAGAATTTATCTATATTATATTATTATTATGATTTATTTTACAATTATTATTGATCCTATATATATAAACATACATATACATATATATATATATATACATATATATTATTATTATTATTATTATTATTATGAAATATTTTACAATTATTATTGACCATTAGTATAAATAAAAAAAATAAAGATGAATTTGGGAACCAAGAGATTGATGAATGGAAAATGAGCAGTAAATTTGTAAGTTATTGTGATCGGTCGAACAAGTACGTTTTCAGGGAACGGCTGAATGTCGCGGTCGAGCTCGGGGATTTGAGTCTATTGGGAAGACTATTCCAAAGAGTCGGCGCTGCGACAAAAAAGCTTCTTGCACCTGCATACTTGAGTTTGTAGCGCTGTGGAACTACATCTCTTGACCTGGAAGACCTGAGTGCATTAACAAGATGTTTTTGTATTCAATTCTGTTTTCAACACGAAGCCAGTTGAGCTCCTTGAGAACAGGGCTGATATGATCATACTTTCTAGCACCTGTTATGAGCCTAGGTGTGGTGTTGATTACAGACTGAATTTTCTGCAGCTGCGTCATTGGCAACCCAGTAAGAAGGATATTGCCATAGTCAATTCGACTGAGAACCAAAGCAGAAGCCAATGTTCTCAGTGAGTCCCTGGTCAATAACCATCTTATGGATCGTATTTGGCGTAAAGAAGCAAAGCAGGTTTGAGTCATCTTGTTGATGTGTGTCGTCATGGTAAGGTCTTTGTCGAGATAAACTCCTTGGTTTCTGACACTTTCAGAAGGAATTATCTCGTTCTGAAAAATGCGAACTGGATCTTTGGGAAAAGTGAACAGAGTTTCGACGGGATGAGAGCCAAATAACTTCAGTTTTGCTGGAGTTAAGTTTCAGTTGATTGGCACCCATTCAAGCAGCAATTTCACCAATGCATGATGACATCCTTTCTTGCAAGTCAGCCTGATGACCTTTAATGCAATGACCGTAAATCTGAGTGTCATCAGCATACTGATGAAAAGCAAGCTCATGTCTAGCTGCTATTTTTTCCAAATCTCCAGTGTACAACGAGAACATAAAGGACCAAGGACTGAACCTTGGGGGACTCTTACAGCGGAAACCGACATTGTCGATTTTGTCCCACTACAGCGGATGTCAAAACATCTGTCATTTAAGTAGTCCCTAAACCATTCTAACGCAGAGTCAGAGAAACCATAGGAGATGTGAAGTCTCCGGAGCAGTGTTGCGTGATCTACCAGATCGAAAGCTGCCGATAGATCAAGTAACACTAACAATGTAAGCTTACCGTCATCTGCTGCCCTAAAGATGTCTGAAAGACTTTGGTTATGGCAGTTTCTGTCGAATGATGACGACGGTAGGCTGACTGCAAGGGAGGGAAAAGATGAAATTCTCCGAGGTAGTTGACTACTCTGTAGAGAACTAATCTTTCCATGAGTTTGGACAACACCCTCAAGTTTGAAATAGGCCTGTAGGACGAAGTTTCAGTGAGTTTAAGACTCGGCTTCTTAAGCAGTGGCGTGATGTAGGCTGACTTGAAAGACTTCGGAACCCTGCCTGCTGAAAAAGACCTGTTGAATAAGCTCACTAAAATAGGAGCAATTATTCCAGATATCTCTTTCAACAGCCATGTAGGTACCGGGTCATTCGAGAACTGCTTATTCGGAAGCCCTTGAATAGCTCTGACTACTTCTTCATCGTCGACAATGCTGAACCCATTCAAACTGAGCCCGTGCTCGCAAAACGAAAATGTTGGGTCATCTTGGGCATTGATTGACTTTCTTGCCAGCACAACTTTCTCTGTGAGGTATGCGTAATAGTCATCAGCACTGATGCCTGAGACTAGCGAAGTCTTACTTCTGCCCACGATGCTATTAATAAGTTTCCAAGTATCAGCTGACTTCCCTTTGGACTGAGAAAGCTTCAAGTTCCAGAACTGTTCTCGCTTACATCTGCACAGACTCTTATAAACTTTCAACTGCTTGACCCAGGCAGTACGTGCTTGCTCATTTTTTGACTTACTGTAGCTTCTCTCAAGACTTCTTTTAAGGCGTTCAGAGGCGCGACACTCATGGTCAAACCAAGGGTCCGAAGGCCTCTGGTGCACTTTAACAGTATTGAAAGGAATTAACTTATTGAGAATGCTAGTCAAAGTGGAGCTGTAGAGGTCAGCAGCTGAATCTACATCAAGGTCAGTGCTAGACGAGAGTGGAGACAATCGAACCTGTTGAGCAAACTCCGTTCTATCCAAGAGTTTCCAGCGTCTATTAGAAGTTTTTTTGTAGACAGGAGGGGTCTTGGCCAGTTGACACTTCCAGACCAACAGTTTGTGGTCAGAGAAGCCTACCTCAATGCAGTCTACATCAAGACTCTTTCTCGAGGCAACAACATCAAGCCACCCTCCTTGTCTATGGGTTGGTTGGTTGACTGATGTCTGGAAACAATGATAGCTCAGGATATTCTGTAACGTCTGAGTGTCGTTATCACTTGGCTTTTCAAGGTGGAGGTTGAAATCTCCCAGGATTAATACTTCTTCATTGTATGTGGCCAAGGTGCTCATGATTTCATTGAAATCCTTGAAGAACACGCTAGAAGCATAACCTGTTCGATAAACAACCAAACCAATGACCGCCCTTGAACCAGAAGTGATTCTGACACAAAGATGCTCGAGACTTGAAGACTGAACTTGTGTGTCCAATGGTGCAACTTGGAATCCAGAGTCAGCCACGACTGCAACTCCCCCGTGGTTTGTATGCAGTGTGTTTACTGTGTTGGAGAGTCTAGGCCTTGATCTTTCGACCACTACCAAGCCCTCCTGCCGCGGTCGGCTGATACAGACGGACTCAGGATCATGCCAAGTTTCAACCAGAAACAGTCCGTCTATCTTGTACTCTTTCATGGTCTCCAAAACATCATCCACCTTATTGTGGAGAGACCTAGTGTTGAGTAGGCCCAGCACGACTGGAGGCCCACTCTTCTGGCATTTGTGCCTATCAACATTCTCATGGATGCCTGGCTCATGGCTTCTGAGAACGTGCCGGCTTTGGCGTTTCTTTACAAGTTTTTCGCCTCGTTTGCTTTTGTTCACTTAGTAAAGGGCGCTATACAAATAATTAGTTTTTTGGTTAGCAGCTGTCATCTTGGCAGCCGCTTTAACCGTTTAATGATTATGTTAAATAGTTTGTCTTCTGATCCAATAATTTATTTTTTTTTAATTTCAAATAATAATAATTATTAGAATTTTTTTGTTTTTTGGTTTTTAAGTTTATCGCTTGCCAAATCTTGCTTTCGGAATTGAAATCTTCAACCGAGCGCTCTTGAATTTGAAGAAAGAGCGCTATAGAAATCTATTTGATTGATTGATTGATTGCAATAACTGTCTAACGGACTACAATGAAAACTTATTTTAAAAGGAAGAAGTGCCAGGGCCTCAAATTGAGCACCAGTGCACAGCTTGCAAGCACCCACTGGCTACCTACTTCACAAGGCAGATGAGCTCTGCAGATGAAGGACAGACTGTCAGAACGAATCTTCTACGCATGACTGTGTTAATGTCTATTATCTATTGTAAACTGGTCTAGTTCAATGTCTTTAAAATTGAATCCACTGAAATTTGAACTTATATTTTTTGATAATAATTGTAAACTAATTAATGATCCATGTAATTTTTCCTTTCATACTATTGTTCCATCTTATCATAGTCATAGCTTAAGATTTATTTCTGACTCAAAACTAACCTTATCAAACCAAATTCTATTTGTTACTAAATCTTGCTATTTTCATCTCAGACGTATTAGGCAATTACCTTACTTAGATGACCCTTCTTTAAAGATGTTAGTTTTTGCACTTTTTCTATCTCGAATTGACTATTGTAATTTATTCTATTATAATTTAATTGAAAGTACTTTAAAACCATTATAATTATGCTGGTAGAATCGTTAGCCGTACTCCTATTTATCATCACATTATGCAGGTCCATATATTTGGAACTCATTACTTCCTTATTTAACTACTTCCAAATCATTATTTACTCTTCGTATGGATCTGAAGACATATCTGTTTAACAAATTTGTTTACGAGCGTTCTTGAACTTGAGGAAAGAGCGCTATAGAAATTGATTTGATTGATTGATTGATTGATTGATTGATTGATTGATTGATTGATTGATTGATTGATTGATTGATTGATTGATTGATTGATTGATTGATTGATTGATTGATTGATTGATTGATTGATTGATTGATTGATTGATTGATTGATTGATTGATTGATTGATTGATTGATTGATTGATTGATTGATTGATTGATTGATTGATTGATTGATTGATTGATTGATTGATTGATTGATTGATTGATTGATTGATTGATTGATTGATTGATTGATTGATTGATTGATTGATTGATTGATTGATTGATTGATTGATTGATTGATTGATTGATTGATTGATTGATTGATTGATTGATTGATTGATTGATTGATTGATTGATTGATTGATTGATTGATTGATTGATTGATTGATTGATTGATTGATTGATTGATTGATTGATTGATTGATTGATTGATTGAAATGTATTAGTCAACACATCTCTGTCGCCATCTTGATAAACGTAAGAACGTTTTCGTCTGCCAATTTGTTTAAATATTTACAGTAGTTCTGAAAATTTTACATTCTAATTAACAATTTATTACTTTACTTTGATTTCATGATTTTAATAATGTTAATCTAGTAAAAATGTGGGAAACTTTTTTACGCTTTTTTCTTTGTCTAAAACTTGCCCAAATAAAATCTGCAAGTTTAAATACATTATTTTTTACATTTTCATTTGTCAAAAACTGACAGTTTTTGCTATTCATAAAATCGGAAATATTGAAGTAATCTTCTTCTTCAAATGGAAAAACAAGAAATTTTTTATTTTTCCAGAATTTTTTTTCAAGTTTTGTGTTGCATCTTATCAAGATGTCATGTAATTTTTCTGCAAAACGACTTGCAGTAAATCAAACCTAGTCCAGAAACTGAGAACGTCACAGTAACAATAAAAATTATTCAAGTTTATGGTAAACTCACGCTTTCATAAAACTTTTCTCTTAACTTCATTTCAAATTTATATATATATTATTTCTATTTTCTTAGCAAGAAATCAAGTCATTTAGATTCTTTAATCTTTAAACACGAAAAGGATTGTGTTTAATTATTGAAATGTTTCTATGTGGTGGAACCTCCTTCTTGTCATAATTTTCTTTTTAAGATGACAAGGTCATTCTTATTATTTAAAAAAATTATTTTATATTCAGTGCTACAATTTGATATACTCCACACTCTCATCACACTTTTCTTCGTTGTTTAGAGGCTTATAACGACCAGTCCTGTATTTATCGTTGGAAGGACCCCAGTCTTCTTGTGGGGAAACTGCAACTTTCAGCAGCTGTCGTGAGGGTAATGATAAGGGAGTGCAAAATGGATCTGTTTAAAATAAGAAAAATTCAAAATAATTATAAGGATCTCAATTTCATTAAAAAATTCAGTACCGTCCATAGATCGGCTGAGAGATAGTAGAGGGCGTATGCAGGAATAAAACCTAGCACGAAAAAAACCAACAACCAGCCGATTATCTCTGCTGATGGAGGAAAGATGTAGGTATCACTGAAGAGGGTTGGTGGAGCGTAGCTGATGCCTGTCGCTATAATGATGAGCTGGAGGGAAATGATATAGGCTTTTATATTTTTATGGAAAAGTTGAGTTACAAAAACTCTATGCAGAATAAGAAGAAATCATCAGTTAAAAAGAAAAATCATTAAAAAAAATCTCTCATACAAAATTGATCACCTCTCTCGTTTAAGATAATCGACTACTTTATATAAGACTCAGTTTTTAAACAAATCTTTTATCGCCTGTCTTACCCCCTTCTCTCTCTCTCTTTCAATCCTTTTCAAACCCACTAACGACGATAAAGACGGGAGTGATGAGTGTAAGAGTGAACCTGAAGAGATTCAGAATGATCTTATGATCACCCACCATCATCGTCACATCCTCCATGAATCGTTTGTGGCCTGCATGTGAAGTGGTGGTTTTGGTGAAAGTTGTAGAGAATACAATGGTTTGGGGGTTGTGACAAAATAATATTGTGGATTCAAAAAACAAAACTAAAATTATAAAATAGGATTTAAACTCTACCATAGATATAAGAGATGATGGACATTTCAAGAATGGCGAGAAAGAGTAGAGGAAAGCCGCCTAGGTAGAAGTCAACAATGGTAAAGAGGTAGAAGCCGCCCTGGAGTGTGATGAGTGTAAAATGAGCTACGTTATTCTCTTATTGGAGCTCTATGAGGCCATCGAATTAATCTTAGAATTTTTCGCCGAAAAAGTTACACCTTTTGGATTATATTACTAATATTGTATTGAAACCACTTTTCCACCGTTCAGCCTTTTTCGCCACTGCCTCTCACGTTGGTGACCATGGGGAGAGAGAGGAGGAAGAAGATGAAGATGCCGATGCCTCTGAAGAGATAGGACCTCGTGAGGGTGGAGCGGAAGAGGATGGGAAACTCGTCAGAGATCGACGTGAAGAAGCTTTCTGACATGGAGAACTGTTTAGGGTGAAGTGAAGTGTGAATACAGATTCATAATAACGAATATTTTATTTCCTTGTTTTATCAATCTTTTTATAGTTTTCCAACAAATATTCTACCAAAACCTCTGGCCCACCATTGAACTGAGTCCAAGAATGATCATCATCAGGAAGAAGAGGGCGCTCCAGAGAGGGGCCACGGGCATGAGACTCAAGGCTTCAGGGTAGACCACAAACACAAGGCCTGGTCCTATTGGAAAATAGGAGAATGATAAAGAAATGTTACACGAGCTGAAAATAGCTAGTGAAGTAGAGCAATGTTTAAAAAGCCATAAATGGATTTAATTGACTTGAAATAGATTTTACCTACCCATCATCACCATCCCCTTGCACTTTCCACGAACCATCAGCAGCTACTTCTGATACCTCGACTCCTTTCATGACAGCCATGTAGCCCAGGACGCTGAAGATGACGAAGCCTGCGTAGATGCTGGTGAGGACGTTGCACACGGGTATCAGAAGGGCGTCTCTGTGGTCGATGTGGAGTTGTTGCTATGCTTTGGATTGAGCAATAATTATTTTATTGATTTGATTTTGGATCTATAAGCTTCACATAAAATTTAAATCATTAAAAAATCTTTCTTTTTTTATAAGCGTAAAAAAACCTTATAGTATTGTTGTGGAACTGGTTATAAGAGCTCATAGCGACAAGTGCTCCAGTGCAAGTGGAGAGGGAGTAGAAGACTTGCGTGGCTGCATCTGACCACACCTGCATTGGTTTAAAAAAATTAAAGGCTCAGGGTTTGTTTGGTAGTTTATGAAGAATTCATTGAGGGGTGTTTGAAGAAGTGAATGAGAATTTAAAAGATTGTTTATTGGTTTAATTTATCATATACGAAATGCTTTCAAGCTCTAACACAAGCTTTAAACAGTTACTAAGCACATTTTAAACATATTTCTACCCCTCATCCTTCAGAAACCATCGTTTTTCCCACACCCACAGTAAGATCGGATAGTTTACTCCAGTCAGGCAGCATGTAAAACTCAATGCCTTTTGACGCTCCTTCCAGCGTTGCCCCCTTCACCAGCATGATGGTGAGGAGAAGGTAAGGAAAGGTGGAAGTGAAGTAAACCACCTGTAAGATTGAAGCAGCGATAAATTTTATAATGGAAAATACTATTTAATAGAAAAGAATACACATTCAAACTTCAAATCGAAGGCGAAAAATATTTTATTTTAAACTTTCTACTAAATGAGTACACCACCTTCAATATACCACTACCGTTTAATAAGATAAACTCCACTTCACTATTTTAATCACCATTTTAATATTTAAATTTCAAACAACCGCCCTTTTCACTCACTTTTCCTAGCGATGCTACTCCTTTACTAAGGACTAGAAAGATAAGAAACCATGCCAGAAAGAGGCATAGAGCCAGCTGCCAGACCACATTTCCACTCTCTTCCAAGCCATCGGACAGTTGTAAGACCTTGCGACTAAGAAATTATATTTTAAAAACGTTAATATAGCATAATTTATTCCAACTTTTGAAAGTGAAATTTTAAGTTTAAATGTGCGCATTTGTCCAAATATTTGGCTTGCTAATCAATAGGAGATCTACGCACTAGAAGAACTCTTCACTGCTCGTCTTCAACTCTTCTCTCGTCAAGTTCACTCCGTTCTTCATTATCAACGTCTGATTGAATTCTGGTCAATAACGTGAAACATTATTAAAAGGTTATCAGACAATTGTCTGATAACCTTTTAATAATGTTAAACTTAAGTAACTGATTGTGTAGTTCTTTAATTTTCTCTATGTGTATATCTTGAACATTTTCTTTAATACCACTTCTTTCCACTCTACCAACACACTTGTGATGTTGATGAACTCGGCAGTTTCAGTGCAGTAGATGGTGTTCCAAGGGTTGCCACATTTCTCCCAGGGAAGGTCAGTGTTGAAGGAACAGAAAAAGTAGTACATGCACCAGCTGATGATCACGCAGTAGTACAATGAAACGATCCATTCAGTTATTATCATTGAGTATCCCACGCCTGTTTGGGTGTGCATTTTTATTTTCGTGTATATATATTTATCCCATATTAATTACAGCCTAACAGACACAGGCTCTGTTAAAACAATTGTAATGCGCCAGAGATGCCACTCCACACGACATACATATCTCTCAATAAATACTTCGAAAACACGCATCATATAGCCTATATGATATAGGTATAGCTCAACAAAGGATTTGATGCAGTTGCAGTTGCAGTTGCAGTTCCGACATCTTACTATCACAGCAATCCCGATCGCCATATATATATAGTGGTCAATCCAGATTCGACTACAGACATTCGATTTTCAGTGTCTTATTTTTTTAAAGAACGGAAAATCCCATCAAAGAGCATGGGGGTGGAGTAGGGTGGGCTAGGAGGGCCACGGCCTACCCAATACTTACACAAAAATCAACTGTGATAATCATTTGGGAAACTGTTTAATGTACAACACTATTCGAGGCTCTAACTTATAAAAATTTTAAAACTATTCTATTAGGAACTAATTTTTTAAAACGAATTTTTTAACAACCATTATTGTCTGGTTTAGCGATGCCGATATGAGACGTGACACTCACAAAACCATTTATTCAACAGTGGCAACCCTGGTCATGCTTCCTAGCACCACTTCGTCATGTGAACGTTCGTTCTCCGGGCTGCGACGAATAAAAACGCAATTACGATCGACAATGGGACAGGAAAGACTGAATTCAATCATGATGCCAAATGTGCACCTTGACTTGATGGACAGTATTAACATTGTGTCAGTGGCAAATGAGTTTGCCAGTCTAAATGACTTACGTAAAAAACCATTTTAAAAAAGTATTTATCTTCAAAAAAGCATAAGTTATAGCGTTTTGAAAGACATTATATAGAGAAAAAAGTATCTTTTTGCACTAATAAACGTTTATTGAGTTTAAACTTGCAATATGTATGTAATAAAATTTAATTAATTTGCCCAATGTATGCGTGATTCACGTATACCATGAGGTTAGCACAAAATATACCGATTCCGACCATAGTTGTATTAGGTATCATGAATTAACAAAATCTTTTCAAAATGTAACATTTTATTTATTGTAAAGTATAATGTTTGATAAGTTTTTTGACATAGGCATTATCTAATCGTATTTTTTTTTAAATTCTAAATTCGTTTCCGATAATTGGAATCGATATATTGGTACACTATGCTTGTCATTATAGCTTTGTTTGAATTCTATTTTATTTTTCGGTGTCGAAAAAATCGATTTTTTCATTTATTATCATTTTAAAGAATTTAAGTCTGCTTTAAAAAGCTCGAGAGTTTCATTACTTCTACTTGATACTTTCTACCTTGGCTATAAAATTAATAATTATAATTAAAAAGTTTTTAAATATTAATTAAATTAGTTTAAAAAACATTTAATTAAGTAATAACAGCCATTTTCGTGAAAATGAATGTTACGATGGTTCAAATGTTCGTCACGATGGCCGCAATTTTCTAAAATTGATTTTAAATTCGTCATTCTGGCTGCATATAGTTAAAATTGTGAAAAAATGGGAATAAAAGACAAATACACGAAAATTCTATTCAGAAATTCTATTCTCAGAAAAACTATTTTCTCATTTAAAAGAAATTAATGCATCTCTTGTGCTTGAAATTATTTTTATACTCTATAATATATACATGATTATACAATGTATACTGTATACATCGTATAACAAAGTCTGTAGTCGAATCTGGATTTACCCATATATCTATGTGCGTGTGTGTACCTTTGAAGAGGGGACTAATCTTGAAGACGTTGACAGGACTGAGGCTGGAGAACTGGCCCAGACTGATCTCCAGCATGAAGGTGGGAATGCCGATGAAGAAGAGCATGATGATGAAGGGGATCAGAAAGGCCCCTGTCGAAGGTGGTGGAAAAGGATGCTGAGTAGTGGAAGAGTTTTGATAAATATGCAATTAAACCCATTTTTATTTAAGTTTAGTTGAACCCAGTGTTGTTCCAGTTAACTGTAACTGTAACTGAAATTGTAAATTAACTGAAAAATATGATTCAGTTATTTTTAACTTTAATTGTAACTGTAATTCAATGCATAACTGTAACTGAAATGGAAACTGTAAAACAAGAATACTAACTGAATAGTGAAAAAAAATATCTATTTATAAAATGGGAAGCGCTACAAGATAAAACATTGGTGGTTTTTGAGCAATAATAAGATTAATTTATTTTATTCTTCGAGTCCGATTATACTATTTTAGTGTTTTACATAGTTGCTTTTTTATGATCAGTTGAATTATACAAATTTTTATAAAATGTTTAAACTTTAAACTTTAAAGTTAATAGCGGCAGAAAACAAAAAAATGCCGTATGGGCCTATTTTATTTACGAAGCTTCATGCGACAAAAGCGAATGTCAGGTTTCAGAAGAGGATGATAATTATAAAGAGAAAGTTACCAGGTAACACACTATAGTTGATAATTATTTACGTATTAACATTTTAAAATATTATTTACCAAGTGATGAGCATAATTTTTAAGCCATTTAAATAATTTCAATTAAACAGTCGTAAATATACGCAATTTTTATTATTTAGGTTCAGAGAAAATGATTTTTTTGATAAAAGAATATAAGAACAATGTAGAAGATCGAATTTGTGAAGATCTTCAAACTGGACATCGCGTTGTCATTAGCATGGATTGCTGGACTAAGAAGGGTCTTACACTTTCATGTCTCGGGATCTCAGCACCCTTTTACAATCCATCAATGCGTCGTGCGATTCAGGTCCTGCTAAATGTTCATTCTGTCTCTCACCCACATAATTGGAGAGATGTTAGCACTTAAATTATTGAGTACCCTAGATTAAAAGCCTTTTTTGCGCAAAACATTGTTTCAGCTCCCGCTTCACAAGCGTATGTGGAAAGGGTGTTTTAAGTGTGCGGAGACCTAACTGCAAGGGAAAAAATCGCCTCAGCAAAAATCTGGAATTGAAGAAATTTATGAAAATAAACAGCATATATTATGAATAATATATTTATATATCTTTTAAATAATTTGACTTTTAAACATTAATTTGGGCTTATTAAAAATAAAAATTCATTTTTTCCATCTTGATTAACTATAACTAAATAAAATAACTGAAACTGAAATAGTAACTGAAAAATTAAAATTTGCATAACTGTTACTTGAATAGTAACTGAAAAATTAAATTTTTCGTAACTTGAACTTGAACTTGAACTGAAAAATCCGAACTGGAAAATCACTGGTTGAACCTATAAAATGCACTACAGTAAAAGCACCCACCTCCTCCACTCTTGTACAAGAGATAAGGGAACCTCCAAACGTTTCCCAGACCGATTCCAGCTCCAATGCACGCCAGGATGAACTCCAACTTGCCACCCCAGGCGGCTCTCTCCATCATATTGGTGTCGTTTTGCACCACCACCACTGACACACTCCCATTGCTACTTTCTCTCATGTTCTCTCTGTGCCTTGGAGATGCCACCGATTCAACCATTTTTAGAAGAAAAAAATTGATTTACAAACAAATTGTGGTTTATAGATATTATTTTAGGGATATTTGACAGAGAGAACTTGAAAGGTAGTTGTAGAGGTTATGTTATCCAAAGTTGCATAGCATTTCTGTTGTAGTTGTAGCTGTAGTCCCACTTTTATAAAGATTTATTGAACTCAATTAGACACCTCAAATATCAAACTAACCTTATCGGCTGTCATTCTCACGATAAGAACTATCATCTGCAACGAGATTGCAAAATTTCTTCAAACTTGGGTTTAACGCGCTCATGTGTTTTAAAAAATGATTTTTATATGTGTTGATATTTATTTTGAGTATTATTTTAATGGTTCGATCAAAGGTGTTTAGGCATTAATTAGACCAAACGAAATTTTCTGAGCGCTTTTGTACATTTCGTAAAGGGCGCTATACAAATAATAAGTGATTGATTGATTGAACAAATGATAATTTTACTGGCTTTCTAGAAACAAACTCTTCCCGATTACTGACTCAAGTACTCATGAATCAAAAGCATGACTAGAATAGTTTGAGAATATATTATTTGAAAAAAATTCATAGAAAATTAATTTTAAATCAAACACTGAAGTTTTTATGCTTGATAGTTTAATGTTTAATCTTCAAGAAGGCCTTTTTTGAGCCTGCTAGGTTTGAAATAGAAGAACGATATCGCCTGAACCACCGTGCTGGCTAGGTCATCCTGGTTGCTCTGAATATAAACCTGAAGAGTTTAAATAGAGTTTACTGAATTATTATAAATGCCCTAAACATATTCGAACCACAAATGATTTCAGAGAAATATAAACTAACACAAATGCTTTTGCAGCTGTCCGACTTTCCATGTGTGAAGTGTAATTTCTTGCCTTTCACCAAGTCCTCGCTCGAAAGTCTATTGCCAGAGTGGTGTGAAGGAGAGTAAATAAGAATGCCAATTTAATTTTATTTTATTTAGAGGTTAAAAAGGGAAAATGTGGCTTGACGTGCCCTTTATAACTCATATAGATATTTGTAGAACAAACTAAGTGGTGATTCTTTAAATAAGTTATTTGATAACACTCGAGGCTTAATGCTATATTCCCTGAATCGTGTGTCTTTAGAGTAGGACAGGTAAGCTACCTGTTACAAAACACATCACTTAAGCTATTGAAGATTATTTAAATAAAAGTGTACAGTCAGTAGTGGTTCTATGCTTTTCTATGCATGTGAGACATTGAAAGTGAATAAGGCGTGCAACTATTTTTTTAGATAATCCAAGTCCTAAAACTGACTAAAGAGTTTCTGTCTTCTCCACCATCCCATGCAGTTGCAGAAGAGTTCATTTATTCCTTGTGCTCTGAAAACTTTTCTTTAACCTTCAAACTCAAGATATTTTGCAAACAATATTATAAAACATGTGTCATTAGCGACCAGCATCCATTTTCCCGACAGCTTTTTGTTTCTCTCGCTTTAAAATGTTTCATCGTCGTTGAGGTTTGCCAACCACAACACTCGTGCTAAAAAAAAACAAAAAATGTTTTCTAATATCGATATTTGTTGTCTTTTCATCTCTCATGATAAAAAACAAGATAAACATTGTAAGTGCTAATTTTAATATTAGTATGAATGGCCGTAGGGGTGTGTTGAGGGATAGGAGTAATAGTCTTGGTGATAGTAATAGCACTGGGAATGATAGTAATAGTATTGGGAGTGATAGTAATAGTATTGGGAGTGATAGTAATAGTACTGTGAATGATAGTTATAGTATTGGGAGTGAAAGTTATAGTACTGTGAGTGATATTTATAGTATTGGGAATGATAGTTATAGTATTGGGAGTGATGGTAATAGTATTACGAGTGATAGTAACAATTTCATACTCAAATATGTCGTCTGCTTTAAGTTGGGTGACTCGTTCAAAGTCGAGGTTGTGTTTGACGTTGAAATAGACGCTCACTCGCTTGGGCCCGTTGCCTGGAAGGAGGTGTTTGGGAGGTGATGATGGAGGAGAAGTGTTGGGGGAAGAAAGGTAAGTGATGAAAGAGGAGTGTTGAGAAGGATGATGGAGGTGATGGAGAAGGATGAAAAGATGAAGATGATGAAAGAAAGTATGGCGAAAGTGACGGTGAACATAAATATGTCGATCAAGGGGTGTAGACGGTGATTAAGGTGTGAGATGGTGATGAAGAGGTATTGATGGTGATGAAGAAAGATAGATGGGCATGAAGAGGTAGTGATGATGATAAAGAGATGGCGATAGTGATGAAAGGAGGGGGTGATGGTTGTGGGTGAAAAAGCTACTTGGAGGAGCGAGGAGACAAAACGAGCCCAAGTTGACTTTGTGGTGGAAGAAGAAGGAGAAAAGCAACTGTTTTTGTATGTGTGTGCATATGTATTTTTATGTGTGTGTTTTTCATGTATTAAATGAATCGGTTGTTCAAATAACCTTGGAGGACTTCATCACCCACCTGAGGACCCTGGTCTGACTCCACTTGACCTTTAACCTTGTTTTCTCTTTGTTGACCTGTTTTAGCAGGATCTTTGACCATGAAAAGTTCAAAAAGACAAGAACTGGGTGAAAGGTTGAGACACTTGCAGCGTGTTTTGTCAATCTCTGAAGACAGTCTGGAACCAGTCTATAGAAGGAAGGAAGATGGGAAAAAAGATTAAAATAAGAAAAATTGAAAACTGTTGCGCTACTTTTGTTGCATAACACGTTCATGAAAAATCAATCAATCAATTGAACTTTTCTATGGCGCTTTTTATTCACACAAATTCTATATATGCAATCAGACACCCTTCCACACGCACCTTAGCTCCTGCACCACTCATGTACTTCTGCAGAGTCTGCTGCAGTGTGTCTGCGTCGGAGCCACAGTAGGTGAGTCTAGACACACCCTCCACCAGAAAGAGAAACGAGGGCAAGCACGTGATTTTGAACTCTTCGCTGGAATTCTGCCAAGAAATGTGGGTCAATTTTAATAAAACATTATGACTTATCAACAATAAAACTAATGGGGTTGAACGTTATTATAAGGTTAGAGTTTTTAAGAAAAAAATTATTCATTTATAACTGCTTGTTAATATTCTAAATAGAAACTTTCTAAGCCAACCAGCTCTCAGCTACAACAACCACAACAAGAACACCAAGACTGAAATAACATAATTTATAAATTAAATATATAAAATAAGAGAAAAACACATCCACCTGGCAAGCTTCAATGTCGACGTCAAGGAAGGTGACTCTGGGGTGGAGACGAGCCATCCGTGAGAAGACCGCTTTGGCGTCGTCGCAGTGGCTACACCTGATTGGTTGTTGTTGTGGTGGGTGGCAGGGTGGGTGGGTGGGAGGGTGAAAGGGTGGGTGGGTTTTGGTTGGGGGGGGGGAGGAAATGTGGAAGTGGTGGGAGTGAGTAGTTGTGGTATGATGAGTGTTGTAGTGATGGAGTAGTTTTAGAAGTGGGTGTGGTAGTGTTTGTGGTTGTGCGGGTTGTGGTGATGGGTATGGTAGTTGTAGTGGGTTTGAATGCCATAGTGATGGTGTAGTAATAAGTGTGGTAGTGATAGTTTTGTTGGTAGTGGTGAGACATTGCTGCTGACACCCCCTTACCACCCCACCATGAAGCAGAGAACTTGACAACCACCAGTCGTTCCTTGTGCAACTTCCTCATCAACTCGCCAAACTCTTCATCACTGCCCACGTGCTGAAGGTTTTGTGGACCACACCTCTTGTTGCTAATGTTGCTGTTGTGTTCTATGTCGTTGTTGTTGCCGTTGCTGCTGCATGTGCTTTTAGTTTTGTTTTTGTTTTTAGTATGATTTTTAATTGTGTTATTATTTATATTAATATTTTTAATTGTATTTTTATTTCTTGTACTGTTTTTAATTCTATTTTTATTTATATTACCGTTTTTAATTGTGTTTTTATTTATATTTATATTTTTCATTGTGTTTTTAGTTATATTTATATTATTATGTTTCTTTTTCCATTTTTTAGATCTAGTGTTGTAAGTGCCATTTGTAGCAATTTTTCTATTTTTCTTTTTTCCACTCTTTCTCGCCATATCTTCATCAAAACTGAAAGCACACTTTATAAGTTTTTTTTAGCAAAAGCTTTTTTAGTTATGAATAAATATTCTGATTTATCGAAAAAACAGAAAAGGTTTTGGACACTTTGTAAAGGTGCAAGCAGTGTGCAGAGTTTGGTTCTAGATGCAGTTGCAAGCATGTAAACACAGTGTGACGTATGGAATCAAAAGTGGCATTTTAAATAATTTTAAAAAGTTTAAAAGTTGGTGGAAATTGAGTGGCAAAAAACAAGACGTTGACGTTCAGATGTGCTTCCTAATTAATATTCAATTAACATTCATTAAAGTGCGCAACACAAGTTTTTAAAAAGACACTACAACTAGCAGCAGTAATTAACAACATTTAATTAGGCAGCGTGATGAGTGAAGATGTAATCTATTTGTGACAAAAAACTAATTACCCTCATGTAGATTAAAGAACACTAATTGACTTTCTGTGTGAGCTTGAGTCAGTAAAATTGCACACACAGATAAAAAAACCTAACCCCTATTTTCATCCATTTTTCTTCTTTTCTCAGAGAAGAAAATTTTTTTTTCCTTTCTTTTCCACCCATCCCTTTTCCATCTTCCCATCTCACGTGGAGGTTTCCAGGCCCTCGCTGGATCTGCTGCTCACACAACCACTCAGGCCTAAGACAGCCTCGCCGAGGAAAAAGAAGAAGGAGAAGAGGCAAAAGACCTGGTTGGAAAAATAGTTAGAAGTCGAGTATGATTCATAAAATACAATTCGATTTATAGTTTATGAATACATTTTTTGTTTTAAATATTCATTTTACTTATTAAAGTTAATATTTTTTCACAATCTGCGTCTTTTGTTCTCAGTACTCACCTCCACCCTTCACCTCCCTCACACCCTCTTCCCTCCTCTCTTCACCCTTTCACCCATCCTATCTCCTCACACCCGCCCCCCTCCTCTACCCTCTTGCCCCTTCTTCACCCTCACCCTCTCTCCCCTCCCCCCGCCCCACCCACCGCCAAGACGATGCTGATGTGCGAATAGTGGTGCGAGGATGCCAAAGCGACAATCGACGCGACAAAGAGGAAAAAGGTCAGGATGATGGCAGAACCCATTTCCTGTGTGTGGGTGAGTGGGGGGTGAAGTGAGGTGAGTGGGTGGGTAGGTGGGTGGAGAGGGGAGGAAGGAAGGTGAGTGGGTGAAGATAGATGAGTGGGTGAAGATAGATGGGTGGGTGAAGATAGATGGGTGGATGTGTGCATGGGTGGGTGAGTGCGTGGTGCATGGGTGAGTGTGTGGGTGGATGAGGGTGGAGTGTGTTGAAAGATGGATGCGTGTGTGAGTGGTTCATAGGTCGGTGCGTGAATGGGTGGTTGAAACGACCCATCAAGAAGTATGGGGAAATGCATGAATGGAAAGATGAATAAGAAAAATACAAACATAAAAAAGCCAACCCCAAAAACAGTGCACCATTCACCAAATGATGACCCTCAAAACTCATTCAATTGGAACTCATTCAATTGGAACTCATTCAATTGGAACTCATTCAATTGGAACTCATTCAATTGGAACTCATTCAATTGGAACTCATTCAATTGGAACTCATTCAATTGGAACTCATTCAATTGGAACTCATTCAATTGGAACTCATTCAATTGGAACTCATTCAATTGGAACTCATTCAATTGGAACTCATTCAATTGGAACTCATTCAATTGGAACTCATTCAATTGGAACTCACGAATTTGTATCGGATGAAGAAGGGAGATAGTGTGTGGAAAGAGTGAAGGAGGAACCATCCTAGAGAGATGATGAAGGCGCAGAGAGAGGAGAATGTGATCCAGCCGATGCCTGAAAAGTACATGCAGCAAGAGATCACGAAAGCTGTGATGCTGAAGACCTTGTGGTGGTGGAGAGAGTGGAGGTTGAGTGGAGTGGGAAGAAATGGGGTGGAATTGGAGGAGGAGTGGTTGAAGGCAGTGGTGAAGTGGAGGGGGAAGTGAGTGGAAATGGAGGGAAGTGGAGGTGAAGATAAAAAGAGTGGAGATGGAGGGAGTGGTAGTGAAAGTTGAGATGAAGGAAGAAGTGGAGTGGGTGGACGGATGGAGAGTTCAAAAGTGGGGCTACCATCTGGCAAATCTTGAGAATGCCTGCTCTGCTTTTGAAGTAATTCTTACCATCCTCCATCACTGTTGATGGTGATGATGATGATGATGGAGATGAAGATGGAACAAATAAAGAAGATGAGAAGTAATAGCAAGCGAGCGAGCTAAAGTTTGAAAATGAACTTTTTCAGACAATCCAACAAAGACTCAATGCATCGGCCAATGATCAACAGAATCTCTACTTGAGCCTCTTCTAATTATTATTACTATTAATAAAAATAAAAATATTATTATTATTATTATTATTAATTTTAATAATAATATTATTATTATTATTTGGTAGCGTGCCTGTTTGCGTCAAGTGTTGAGGAGGCAGCAACAAAAAGAAGTTGCAGCCTTAGATTTGCAAACAAACTTGTTCAACCTAAACGCATTTAAAATCTAAATGCGATGTTCCTATGTTGAGTAAGAAACATCATTGTAAGAGGTGAGAAGTATTGTGGTGTGTGTGGTGTAGTGTATTGTAGTAGAGTGTAGTGTAGTGTTGTGTTAGGGTTGAGGCAGTGTAGTGGGGTGGAGAGTAGCGTAGTGTGGTCTAGCGTGGTTTAGTGTGGTGTAGCGTAGTGTAGTGTAATGTATTTTAGTGTGGTGCAGTGTAGCATAGTGTGGTGCAGTGTATTGTAGTGTAGTGTAGTGTAGTGAGGTTTGGTGGAGTGTAGTGTGCTGTAGTGTAGTGTAGTGTAGTGCAATGTAGTGTAGTGTGGTGCAGTGTAGTGTAGTGTGGTGTAGTGGGATGTCGTGTAGTGTGGTGTAGTGTATTGTAGTGTGGTGCAGTGTAGCGTAGTGAGGTGTAGTGTGGTGTAGTGTAGTGTAGTGTGGTGTGGTGTAGTGATTTTCATTAGATTCTATGAGCGATTAGTTTTCCAATGGATTATCAAAAGCAGAACCAAGATGTTTAAATTTCTTATGTCCAGTTGCAGCTTGGAAAACATTAAAGTTAAAGTCAATATATTAAGCACATGATTTAAAAGTCATTTATTCACTTACATACTCACTCGTTCACTCTTTCAGTTATTCACTCACTCATTCATTCACTCAACACTCACTCACTCACTCACTCACTCACTCACTCACTCACTCACTCATTCACTCACTCACTCACCTAGAGGAACACTCAAGGTTGTGGTGATTTGCATGGATGAATGCAACCACGATGGTGCTGATAATGATGATGAAACCCGAGAAATCTCCCTGTTCCTTTAAGTCTCATCATTTAAATGCATCCGTGTGTGTTTGTGTATAGGGATGTGTGTGTGTATAGGCATGTGTGCATGTATAGGAATGTGTGCATGTGTATATAGAGATTTGTGCATGTGTATATAGAGATGTGTGCATGTGTAGAGGGATGTGTGCACTTGGGGATGTGCGTACCTAAGATGTAAACAAACTTGGGTAATTTACGCATGCATCCACAAATACCTTTTTTCAGACACTACTTTATTACTCCCCTGCACTTAACTTCATGTTTCAAGAATAACGATTGACATATGGTGAGTGCTCAAATAGAGTCACATTACCCTGTCCATGGAATTAAGTGAGGATGCTGTGCTTGAGCAAAAACAAAGTTTCAAAAAAATAAACAATTAAATTAAATTAATTATTTAAACTTGAAAGAAACAAGGAAGATTTTTATTTGAAGCGCTTAACTCACTGCTTATTTGTCGGTATATGGTGAGATGTGTATGCACTTTTGGCTCTTTTTGGTCCAAACAAGGAGAAAACTATAAATAAGAGAGCGGTAATTGTAACGAAAGAAGTGCAACTGAAGGAAGGAAGCAGTGATGGGAAAGTGCGGGAAAGTTGTGATTTTACTGGAAGACTTTTATGCTTTGAAGTCGACAAGGCCATGTTGATGTTGGTGTGTTGTTTTTGTGGTGTTGTTGTTGGTGTGTTGTTTTTGTGGTGTTGTTGTTGGTGTGTTGTTGTTGGTGTGTTGTTGTTGGTGTGTTGATGTTGTGGTGTTGTTGTTGGTGTGTTGCTATTGTGGTGTTGTTGTTGGTGTGTTGTTGTTGGTGTGTTGTTGTTGGTGTGTTGATGTTGTGGTGTTGTTGTTGGTGTGTTGTTTTTGTGGTGTTGTTGTTGGTGTGTTGTTTTTGTGGTGTTGTTGTTGGTGTGTTGTTGTTGGTGTGTTGGTGGTGGTGTGTTGTTGTTGGTGTGTTGGTGTGTTGTGGTGTTGTTGTTGGTGTGTTGGTGGTGTTGTTGTTGGTGTGTTGGTGGTGTTGTTGTTGGTGTGTTGGAGTGCGGTGGTCGTGATGAAGGGTTGTAGTGGAGGGTTTTGGTAGAGTGTGGTGGTGTGTGATGGTGGTATTGGTTGCTTATGTAAGAGTGTGATTGATTGTAACGGAGTGCAGTGGTAGAGTGTGGTGGTGGTGGTGGTTAATGGCCAAATGGCGAGTGTGAATAAATAGGGAGATTTTATTGAAATTCACTTTTTGCATAGTATTGAAAATAAAAAGATTTGATTTGATATAGAAAAGTTTTTGAAACTAAAATATATAAGAATGAGCTGAGGTTATTAGAGATACCGATAACTGATGTTCCATCATCATCGTCTTCATCATCATCATCACTATCATCATCACCAACATCATCATCACCGTACGAAACTATATGGTAGCCGGGTAAAAGTTATGCGTTATATAAATTCATGCTGATCATTATCATAACCTCCCAGTCAAAGCGTCATGTAGCGAATCAGAAAGTCAGTACGTAATTGGTCAGTACTGTTGCACTCAGATCAGTGCATTCAGGGTGCATTCAGGGTGAATTGAGGTTTAATTGAAGGTGAATTGAAGGTGAAAAGGTGGTGAATTGAGGGTGAATTGAGGGTGAATTGAAGGTGAATTGAAGGTGAATTGAAGGTGAATTGAAGGTGAATTGAAGGTGAAAAGGTGGTGAATTGAAGGTGAATTGAAGGTGAATTGAAGGTGAAAAGGTGGTGAATTGAGGTTTAATTGAAGGTGAATTGAAGGTGAAAAGGTGGTGAATTGAGGTTTAATTGAGGGTGAAAAAGTGGTGAATTGAGGGTGAAAGGGTGATGAATTGAGGGTGAAAAGGTGGTGAATTGAAGGTGAATGGGTGGTGAATTGAAGGTGAATTGAGGGTGAAAAGGTGGTAAATTGAGGGTGAAAAGGTGGTGAATTAAGGGTGAATTGAAGGTGAATTGAAGGTGAATTGAAGGTGAAAAGGTGGTGAATTGAGGGTGAATTGAAGGTGAATTGAAGGTGAAAAGGTGGTGAATTGAGGGTGAATTGAAGGTGAATTGAAGGTGAAAAGGTGGTGAATTGAGGTTTAATTGAGGGTGAAAAAGTGGTGAATTGAGGGTGAAAGGGTGATGAATTGAGGGTGAAAAGGTGGTGAATTGAAGGTGAATGGGTGGTGAATTGAAGATGAATGGGTGGTGAATTGAGGGTGAATGGGCGGTGAATGAGAGGGGAATGGGTGGTGAATGAGAAGTGATTTGGTGATTGATGGAAAGAGAGTAAAAATGAATGAGTGAGTGGGTGGGAAACTCGTGGTGATCATGAGCGGATGAAGGGTGGATAAGTGATGGATGGTAATTCAAAAAGGCATGTCTAAACTAAAGGAATGACTGAATGAGGAATTTGTAAAACCAAAACAAATGGATGCACTAATGGATGCACTAATGGATGCACTAATGGATGAATGGATGGTTGAGTGAATAAATTATTGAATTGATGGATAGATGAATGACTTAATAAATTGATGGATGGATAGATGAATGACTTAATAAATTGATGGATGGATAGATGAATGACTTAATAAATTGATGGATGGATAGATGAATGACTTAATAAATTGATGGATGGATAGATGAATGACTTAATAAATTGATGGATGGATAGATGAATGACTTAATAAATTGATGGATGGATAGATGAATGACTTAATAAATTGATGGATGGATAGATGAATGACTTAATAAATTGATGGATGGATAGATGAATGACTTAATAAATTGATGGATGGATAGATGAATGACTTAATAAATTGATGGATGGATAGATGAATGACTTAATAAATTGATGGATGGATAGATGAATGACTTAATAAATTGATGGATGGACGAATGACTTAATAAATTGATGGATAGATGAATGACTTAATAAATTGATGGATGGATAGATGAATGACTTAATAAATTGATGGATGGACGAATGAAGTCATGAGATTTAGAAATGGGAAAGAGGGATGATGTTTGAGAATCATTTCATACATCATCAGTGATCACGGGCAAAGCACTAATTCCAATCTCAAAGGCTAATTGAATACAAGTCGCTAGTGAGGCTAAAGGACTAAGTGAGATGCTACGGGTTATGGCGTAAATCACATTCCTCCTAATTGTAATTGTAATTCGTCTTTTTCAACTCATTAGTAATAAGAGATTGATTAATAAATAAAAAAATGGATGAATGATGGATAAATTAATTGATAAATAATGAATGAATTAATTGATAAATAATGAATAAATTAATTGATAAATAATTAATTAATGAGTGAATAAACGAATAAATGCATGATTAATAAATAATTGGTTCTATTCATTCACCTTAAAACACCGCGTAGTAGGCGCACCTGTTTTCAAATACCAAAAGGAAGAAAACAAGATTTTAAGTGAGGGAAACCATCGAGTCAAATCGGAGATGTCGACCCTTTCAATGTTGCAAAGTCGATAAATGCGTGTCACTGGAAGTTTTCGAAATTGATAATACGGGCCAATAAAGTGCGGCTTATACATGGTGTTTCAGGGTGAATGAAAGGAAGCAAGAAGCGAATGAAGAATTGGTCATTTGAAAATGAGTGAAGAGTGTCCAAGTGAGGTGTTAAGGATGAATGATGAATGGAAGAAGAGCCTCCGAACGTTTGGTCGACTGGTGATATTGGCGATGAATCGGAAGCCACAGCAACAAACTGAAGTGACAAACCACTTGAACGACCGTTACTTCAATACCAGGCCAACAACAACAACAACAACCATGTAACAACAAACATGTAACCATAACAAAAACAACCCATGCAACAACAACTTATAACGCAACAACAACAACAACAAAATAACCCATGCAACGAACCAACACACACAAAAAAACAAAAAAAAATATAACAAAAAACGCAATATCAATAACAACCCAATATCAACAACAAAAACAACATCAACAACAACACTCAATGACGTCACTTAAGAAGCCTAAGATTCTCTCCTGAACTCTTGCTTTTCATCATCAATGAGGAGGAGGAGGAGTGGGGCAGTCTGTATGGGTGGATGGATGGATGGATGGATGGATGGATGGGTGGATGGATGGGTGGATGGATGGAAGGATGGATGGGTGGATGGATGGATGGGTGGGTGGATGGATGGATGGATGGATGGATGGGTGGATGGAATCTAAAACAAACAATCCTCATCCCTTTCACCAGCCACTTTTCTTCCCTCCCCCCCCCAACAACCCACCACACCAACAAATCAACCAAACCCCCCACACCCCCACCCAACCTATGCGTCAATTCAGTAGGCAGAGAGGCTAGCGACTGACCACCACCACAGCCAATCAGCGTGTCCAGTGTGTCATTGCTGCTGAACTTCTTGAAGCCACCACCACCACTGCCACCACCACAGCCACTGCCACCACCACTGCCACCACAGCCACCACTGCCACCACAGCCACCACTGCCACCACCACAGCTGCCACTGCCACCACTGCCACTCAAATTGCTGACACTGCTCACTGTACTGATCTTGCGCAGTTTGTCTGTGAGGGGCGATGGGTGGGTTGAGGGGCTGGGTGAGGTTGGTGGGAGGGGTGGTGGTGGTGTAAGTAGTGGAGGTGATGATAGTGAGATGAAGTTGGTAGAAGTAAGACAATGGTAATGATATTGATATGTTTGATAGTGGGGTTGTAGTAGTGTATTTGTATAGTGATGATGATGATAGCGGGATGTTGGTGGTGATTGAATGGAGCACGCAAAAAGCTTGATTGGCTGCCATTTAAACTGTTGTCTAAGAAGCTGGTGCGACTGAAGCCGTGTAGCTTGTCTGAGTGGTGGTGGTGATGATGATGATGGTGGTGAAATAGGTAGTGGTAGTGGTGGAAGATGGTAGAGTGGAGGTTGGAGAGTGGGATGAACGGAAGAGACGCTTGCATGGTTGCTACTATCCCTTCCTCACCCTCTCCCCTCCTTTTCCTATCAACTTCTTCAAATGCCGCCTTCACTCCCTCCTCCAACAACCCTTCATCACCACGCCCTTCCCCTTTACCAACCCCACCTCACCATCTCCCCTCCCTCCATCTAAACCCCCCTTCCTTACACTGCCTCCACCCCCATCCCCCTCCTCTCCCACCCATCCAACCACCTCCCCCTCAGCGACGAACCACTCTTGATGACGTCAGACAGCACTTCGACACCGGGGTTGCTGGTGATGGAGAAGTGACAGAGCTTCTCGATCTCGTGCCAGCGGTTCGTCCTCTCCTGCAGTTCCGTCTTCACCGTGTCCAAGATGGTCCTGTGGGGGGGGGGGGGGGGGTGGATGGTAGTGGTGGTGGTGCTTGTGAGGGTGGAAGAGATGATTTGTGGGTTGTAGTTGTGTTTGTTGTTGTAGTTGTTGTTGTAGTTGTGGTTTTAGTAGTGGTTTTTGGTGGTTGTATAGTGGTTGTGGTTGTAGTAGTGGTTGGGGTTGTGGGTGGTGGAGAAGGTGAAGAAGAGAATGGTGGAAGGAAAGGGTGAATAAAAATATTGGGACGGGTAGGAGAGACGGATGAGGTGGAATGGAAATAAATGGAATGGTGAGAAATGAAATAAATGAAAGATTGAATGATTAGTGAAGGAATGAATGAAGAAATAGAAAATAGATAAAATGAAAGAAAGGAAGGAATGAAAGAACAACCTGACGTGCATGATCTGCTGGTCGGTCTGGTCGAGCGAGGAGTTGTGAGCCACCCTGATCGAGCCCAGGAACTTGCTCTTTTGCTTCCGTATCTTCTCCCACTGTGGTGCACGTGATGATGATGATGATGGCGGTGGTGCAGGTGGTGGTGCAGGTGGTGATGATGATGGCGGTGGTGCAGGTGGTGGTGCAGGTGGTGATGATGATGATGATGGTGATGGTGGTGGTGATGATGATGATCACCCTCAAAGACCCACCATCTGCTTGGCGGCCAACAACTGGTTCTGAGCCGCCTCTCTCTTCGCCTCAAAGTACTTCTTCTCCACCTTCGTGAAGTATCATCATCATCATCACCACCATCATCATCATCATTATCATAATCATTATCATAATTATAATCATCACCATCATCATCATCTACATCATCATCTACATCATCATCATCATCATCATCATCATCATCATTATCATAATCATTATCATAATCATAATCATAATCATCACCATCATCATCATTATCATCATCATCATCATCTACATCATCATCATCATCTACATCATCATCATCATCACCACCATCATCATCATCTACATCATCATCATCATCATCATCATCATCATTATCATAATCATAATCATAATCATCACCATCATCATCATCATCATCATCATCATCATCATCATCATCATCATCATCATCATCATCATCATCATCATCATGACCACCTCATAGGTCATCTGCAGCCAGATCTGTAACTCCAACAGAGGCACGTACTGGTTCTCCTCCAACCTCCTCTCCGCTTCGTATAGCGCCAACTTGACCTTTGATGATGACGTCACCGTTGTTGTTGTTTTTGTTGTTAGGGGTGTTTTTTTGTTTATAACCCTATTCCTTCTTCACTTCATCCTTCCGCCCATCCACTCAAACACTCACTCACTCTCCCACGCCCCACTAACCCACTCACCCCCTACTTCCCCACATCCACCCAGCCTCCTTCTCACCCCCATCAGTTCATCTTCCAACACCTTGAGGTCACCACTCGAGTCACTCTGCCCCCTCTGCTTCTTCAGTATCTCCGCCTCTGCCTGGTGGTCATGGTGATGATGATGGTGGTGGTCATGATGATGATGGTGGTGGTGGTAATAATTATGATGACGATAACACTTTCATAGAAGTGATGATAGTAGTAGTATGAGAAAGAGAGCACCTTGGCCATCTTGATTTCGTCCTTGAGTTTCTTCTCGAGGTTGTGTTTGTCGTCTGCTATGCTCCTCTGCTCCTTCTGCGCCTTCTCCAGTCTGACGTCATCATTTAAACCATGACGTCATAATGTGATTATTTATTATTTATTCATTATTAATAAAATAGTTTATTAATAACATAGCGACTAAAAATTCGAAGTAATCTTCATTGAGCCATGTCAACTTTATGAAGCGTCTGCACCTCCACACTCCTACCACCAACCCCATCCTCCCACTCCACCCACCCACCCACCACCCACTCACTCTAGTTGAATCTGGGTCAGGGCGTCTTCCGCCGTCTGTAACGAGGTCAAGTCCTTCATGACCTTCTGCATCTGCCTGTGTGCCACCTTCTGCTGCCTGTACGCGAAGTAGCAGCCGCCAACGCCCACCAGCAGCGACAACACCACCGCGATGTCTTTGATGAAGTTGTGCGCACCTGTGTGGTTGGTTGGTGGAAGGGCGTTTGTAGGGGGTTTCATTGGGGGAGGGGCTTTGTAGGGGGTTTCATTGGGGGAGGGGCTTTGTTGGGGGTTTCATTGGGGGAGGGGCTTTGTTGGGGGTTTCATTGGGGAAGGGGCTTTGTTGGGAGTTTCATTGGGGGAGGGGCTTTGTTGGGGGTTTCATTGGGGGAGGGGCTTTGTTGGGGGTTTCATTGGGGGAGGGGCTTTGTTGGGGGTTTCATTGGGGGAGGGGCTTTGTTGGGGGTTTCATTGGGGGAGGGGCTTTGTTGGGGGTTTCATTGGGGGATGGGCTTTGTTGGGGGTTTCATTGGGGGAGGGGCTTTGTTGGGGGTTTCATTGGGGAAGGGGCTTTGTTGGGGGTTTCATTGGGGGAGGGGCTTTGTTGGGAGTTTCATTGAGGGAGGGGCTTTGTTGGGAGTTTCATTGGGGAAGGGGCTTTGTTGGGGGGTTGTGGTTAAGGTTTATTTTTTGTGGGATATTGTTGGGGGGGGGGTGAGTGTAGTTAAGAATGTGTGGTGGCAGCAACGAGGGAAGATGAAAGTGAAGTTCAAAAGCTAATGGCGATTATGGAAATGTCTGAAATAAATGCTGCTTCCGTCATGAAAACAATCATTATTATTATTTCACAGATTGGCATTTATAACTTCATATTCAAAAAGTGAGAATATACCCCGGGAAGTGACTGCTCATCACCATCATCATCACCCTCATCATCACCATCATCATCACCCTCATCATCACCATCATCATCACCATCATCATCACCCTCATCATCATCATCATAAGCGCGCCTTAATGCACGGTTAATAGGCGGTGAGTGAGTAATGCGGCCTAATTGCAAGACCAGGTGGCTCAGGTGACTGCGATTGAAAGGAATTGCAAGAATAATATCGAGGCGAATAAAAATAAAAATAAAAAGAAGAGAAAATAATAAAAACAATGGTAAATATTAATTATAATAATGATAATGATAATAATGATACTAATATTAACTATATTAATAATAATAATAATAATTATTATTATTATTATTATTATAAAAATGAAAATAATAATAATAATAATAATAATAATAATAAGTACTAGTAAAAATAAAGTTGAAAATAATAGTGAACAATTATTTTTTAAACTAAATTTATTGTATGCTACTGGGTCTTTTTAAAAATGAACATTATGTGAGACAGGCTGTTTCTGAATTACACCCTTACTTTTCAATGGTTGTCTTCCCCCCTTCACCACTTCACCATCCATCTATCCCATTCACCACTCCACCATCCATCTATCACATACACCACTCCACCATCCATCTATCCCATTCACCACTCCACCATCCATCTATCACATTCACCACTCCACCATCCATCTATCACATACACCACCATCTATTCATAAACCATCATCCTTCCATACAACATGCATTCATCCATCCATACAAAACCATCCAACCACTTCCCTCACCATCCACCCATACACATCCAACCCCTTTATCCACCAACCCCCCACCCATCCACCCCACCCATCCACTCCTCCATCCACCTCACCCATTCACTCCTCCACCCATCCCACCCATCCACTCCTCCACCCACCCCACACATCCACTCCTCCATCCATCCCACCCATCCACTTCTCCACCCACCCCACCCATCCACTCCTCCACCCATCCCACCCATCCACTCCTCCACCCACCCCACCCATCCACTCCTCCACCCATCCACTCCTCCACCCACCCCACCCATCCACTCCTCTATCCATCCCACCCACTCTTTGGTCTGCCGAAGAGGACAAGGTCTGTAGACTTGATGCTCAACTTCTGCCTGTGCACTCCACTCTTCACGCCCACCCCAGACAGGTAAGAGTGCAGGTTGGCTGCTAACCTGTGATGGTGGTTGTGGTAGTGGTGGTGTTGGTGTGGTGTGGTTGTGATGGTGGTTGTGGTGGTGATGTTGGTGTGGTGTGGTTGTGATGGTGGTGGTGTGGTTGGTGTGGTTGTGATGGTAGTGGTGGTGGTTATGGTTGTGATGGTAGTGGTGGTGGTGGTGTTGTGATGGTAGTGGTGGTGTTGGTGTGGTTGTGATGGTAGTGGTGGTGTTGTGTGGTTGTGAGGGTAGTGGTGGTGTTGTGTGGTTGTGAGGGTAGTGGTGGTGTGATGTGGTTGTCATGGTAGTGGTGGTGTTGGTGTGGTTGTGATGGTGTTAGTGTGATCATGATAGTAGTGGTGGTGGTGTGGTTGTGATGGTAGTGGTGGTGGTGTGGTTGCGGTAGGAAAGTTGTTGTGGTAGTTTGTTGATGTTAGTGGTTGTTGTTCTTGTCGTGGCTGTTGTAGTAGTTGTTGTTGTAGTGATAATAGGTCCAACTACCTTCCTTTCTCCCTTTAAGACTCCCCCCTCTAACCACCCCCTCCCTCTAACCTTCCCCCTATCTCACCTTAGAACTCCCCCCCCCCTTCTCACCTTAGAACTCCCCCCCCCCCCCCTATCTCACCTTAGAACTCCCCCCCCCCTATCTCACCTTAGAACTCCCCCTTCTCACTTTGGGATATCCTTTCCGGTGACGTTGTGTTCATTGAAGCTCTTGATGTACTGGGGCAACTCTACGTACGTGGTCAACCAGCAAGCCACCTCTTCGAGGGTCCAGTTGTAGACTGGTTGTGAAAGTGTTGGGGAAGGTTTGTGGGTGTGGAAGTGTTGGGGAAGGTTTGTGGTTGTGAAAGGGTTGGGGAAGGTTTGTGGGTGTGGAAGTGTTGGGGAAGGTTTGTGGGTGTGGAAGTGTTGGGGAAGGTTTGTGGGTGTGCAAGTGTTGGGGAAGGTTTGTGGTTGTGCAAGTGTTGGGGAAGGTTTGTGGGTGTGCAAGTGTTGGGGAAGGTTTGTGGGTGTGGAAGTGTTGGGAAAGGTTTGTGGGTGTGGAAGTGTTGGGGAAGGTTTGTGGGTGTGGAAGGGTTGGGGAAGGTTTGTGGGTGTGGAAGTGTTGGGGAAGGTTTGTGGGTGTGCAAGTGTTGGGGAAGGTGTGTGGAAGTGTTGGGGAAGGTTTGTGGGTGTGGGGAAGTGATAGTAGTGATTTGGTGAAGAAGGGCGGGAGAGTTGATCATGATAGTTTGGTGAAAAAGTGGCTTGATGATGGGTGGTTTGGTCCATCCACCTACCTACAAACCCAATCACCCATCCAACCACCAACCCACCCACCATCACTTTTCACCCAGTACTTCCAAAGGTCTAGCACGTTAATGAGGTCGTCGTTCTGATGGTAGGTCTGCATTGAGCTCTCCCTGTTCAAGTCTTCTCTGAAGAACTGAAAGAGAATTTAACATATTTTTTACAAATTTCAAACAAAGTAAATGTGAAAATAATTTGGTTGAGTATTTAGTGTTTTTGATTGATTCTCACCTCTTCACTTTCCTCCCTGTCCAGCTCTCCATTCTTGTCATCATCGATCAGGGAATGCAGATACGAGATCGCCTCGAAACCCACAGGATCCTCATTGCAAGAACTTTCACTTTCTGGACATACTGAATTTTAATAAAATAATTTTGTGGAGGTTTATAACTAATTCATCTGTTTCTTTTTTTATGTAATAGAGTGGGTGTTAATGTGGTAGATATGCACTTTAAATATCATTTGAATTATTTCAATGAAATAAAACCAACCTGCTTTGAAAAAATTGAGAGTTTGGCTATTCGGAGATTGGTCATTTCCAGTGCAATTAATCAACAAATATAAAAAAATAAACAAACTAGGCAAAAACTGTAATATCATTTCAATCTTCAGTGCATGAATGCGTAATTTAAATGTCTGATTTAATCAACAATTTATTTCCTGTACTCATATGAAAACGAATTAAAAGTAATGCAGGCTTTTAAAAGCAAATTCAGTTTAAAATATTTTACTCAATTTTATTTTAATATTAAGAAGCAGACCAAAAAGTCTGAAGTTTTTTTGGGAAGCTTATATGAAGAATCTCAGATATAGTATATACTACTTGTTGTTTGTAGGATATCTATGGGTCTTGTAATCTCAGTATAACACCTACAGAAGTACTGAAACGCCTGCTAATGCATGGTGCTAAGATTGCTATAAATATAAGGGCTTACCCGTTTTAAAAAACAATTGGCATTTATTTCATCATATTAACATTCAAAATTTATTTTCGTGATAATAATGCGCTATAAAAACGTCTTTTATTGATATTTGATTCTTTCTTTAAAGAACACATTTTATTCACTAGAACTAAAAGCTCATTTTTCGTTAAAATTCAATCATACTTTGAGACACCAGCAACTACGCCTTATTCTCACTAGCATCTAATGTAGCCAAAAAACATTCCCTACAGATTTCTCTTTTAGCCATTAGCCATTTACTACTATTAATTCATCCATATAAGAAGTCTGCATATCTTAAATCATTATTAGTGCAATGAAAGAACTAGAATTGAGAATCGTATGCCTTGTTTATTGGTTTTATTAATATTTAATCCAAAGTAAATCTATCTAAAACGCTCATTCCGGTTCAGGCAAAGACGTATTTAGACTTGTCAACGTCGACGATTTTAAACCAGTAGCCACACTGACACCTCTTCGGCTCGCCCCGATGCAGGTACATCCACACCACTGTCAACGAGTCGTCCTCGCCTGGGATGGAGTAGTGGTTTTCAATCAATCAACCAATCAATCAAATGAATTTATAAAGCGCTTTTTAATTAATTCAAGAGGTGAAGGTTTTGGTAAAGAATGGAAAAAAGTTAGTATTGGAAAAAAATGGAATAACAAATTCAATGGTGGATTTTAAGAATGGAGCATATATATAATAATGAAAACTGACAAATGCATCCGATGAGTCGTTTGTTGAAGACAGAAGGAATGAGTGTGGGCTCATCTTTGGTTCCCTTGGCTCTCTTCTTCACCTTCATCTCATAAGGGTCCTGCAAGAAACAATTATAAATAGGTGTCCATTTAAATGTCCTCTCTACACTATTAGGTTTAACTTGGAAATAATACAAAACCGATTTTACTAATACATTTTAAAGCAATGAATCTACTTCATTTCCTGCTTGTTTGTTCAGCAGTTCCCACCGCTCAGCACCCACTGCATGTCCAAGCTCATCTGGCATTTGCAGCTCATTGGAAACTGCATGGGTGTGAGATTAATTTGTCTGAAAAAAAACTAAGTCTAATATTTGAAATTATATCCTTATTTTGGGTAAGTTTATAAATAAAAATCAATAAATTTTATTTCCTATTTTATATGACCTTGCAATATAAAAACAGGAATATATCAGCTAGAAAATTTTCAATAAATTCACAATTATTGAACTATTTTAATTACCATGAAACTAAATAGAACTCATGAATTTATTTTTAAAATTAAAATATTGTGACACTAAAGTGAAACGAGTGGATAATTGTAAAATGGCCTATTTACTGATTTTTCCTTTCAGAGGGTCAGCTTCTTCTTGGGCTGGTGCAGAATATAATCGAGAACTTTGTACTCCTATTAGGCCTCTAGAAAAATGTACTTTTGACGAAAGACAACGAACAAGGGCGGAGGCCATGATCGACAAAGATAGCGGAGGAAAATCTTAAGGATTTTAGCTTTAAGATATTTTGTCTATGGTTGGTTTTTAAATTTATTAAAAAAAGTGTTAAAAATTTGAATATGTATTTATGAAAAATGTATGACTATTTTTTTAATTATTTTTCAAAAAATTGTCTTTTTTTCAGTTTTTTAATTTATTTGTTTAAAATTTTTCAACTTTATTAACTTGTTATCACATTTCAACCTAAAAAACCTATAAAAATTAATAAATTTGGGTTTTTAGTTCTATTGTGGTGCCCCAACGGTCTTCAAGGCTATGGGAGATTGACTGACTGACTGACTGAACCACATCTATTTGAAGAGTGGTCGACGAAGGAAAATGAGAAATATATCAAAATAAAATATTCGTAAGATGCTCGCATACATATTTTTGAAATACTTTTCTATAACTAAGTCGAGAAAAAAACTTTAAACCAACTTTTTCCATATTTATTTCTTGAAAATGTTCCATTTTATTTACACCAACATTCAGTTTATTTCACAAAATCGAGAATTTTCATCAATTTTTACAATTTTCCATTTAAAAAAAAACATCAGAAGAGTCATAGAAACAGGTGAAATGGAGGAATGATGAAAGGTAATATGGATGGATGGAAGACGTCGATGAATGCTTGAAAACAAAAAGTGTTTTCAAGCTGCGAAATCACGCCTTGTCGGAAGAGAAAATGAATAAAACAAGATATAAATAAAGAATAAATAAAAATTGGAAAAAAAATAAATAAAAGATTTAAATTAATGCAAAACAAAAAAGATTTAAATTAATGCAAAACAAAAAAAGATTTAAATTAATGCAAAACAAAAAAGATTTAAATGGAGAAAAAAAGGTAGAAGAGAATATTGAAAAACGTGCATTTGGAAAGCATGGGAAAGATTTAGAGAAAGAAAAAAGCTGGATGAGTGGATGTTGTCTCGAGAAGTTGCCGTGATTTAAGACGAGAGAATCAAGGTTGAGAATTGAATGGATAATTGCATATCGCATTTTATTTAATTTTGAAATACTAATTAGTTCATAGGGAAAAGTGTATGATAGAGCTTGCTTGAAACTCACTGAACGTACATCAAAAATATACACAATTATTTAAAAATACGGGATAAAAAGAAATCTAAGCAAAAAAGCAACAATTCTTCCATCGAATCTAAGTTAATGACTAGTAATATAATTGTATATACAATGAGCCGTCACAAGGCTGGAATGTTGGTTTCCACAAAACACTTAGGCTGCCTCGTTAAATTGTTCCGTTAAAGTTTGATTAAAAATCACTTTGGAGAAGCCAAAACTACATAGATATGTATACACTTCTCGCAGCTTCACAAATTATGTACATCTCATCATTAATCAGATTGCCTCCCTCTTGCACCACCTCCCTCTTGCACCACCTCCCTCTTGCACAACCTCCCTCTTGCACCACCTCCCTCTTGCACCACCTCCCTCTTGCACCACCTTCCTCTTGCACCACCTCCCTCTTGCTCCACCTCCCTCTTGCACCACCTCCCTCTTGCACCACCTCCCTCTTGCACCACCTCCCTCTTGCACCACCTCCCTCTTGCACCACCTCCCTCTTGCACCACCTCCCTCTTGCACCACCTCCCTCTTGCACCACCTCCCTCTTGCACCACCTTCCTCTTGCACCACCTCCCTCTTGCACCACCTCCCTCTTGCACCACCTCCCTCTTGCACCACCTCCCTCTTGCACCACCTCCCTCTTGCTCCACCTCCCTCTTGCACCACCTCCCTCTTGCACCACCTCCCTCTTGCACCACCTCCCTCTTGCACCACCTCCCTCTTGCACCACCTCCCTCACACCGCCTTTCCTCGCTTCAGCTTCTTCCTCACACTCAACATGACCCTCCTGAAGGGGTTCTTGGTGCTCTTCCCTTGTCGCAACTGCACCACCACCTTTTCTGCCTGCACATCTCTCTCCACGAACGTCACTGCCTTCTTCGCCTCCCCCTCCTCCTCCTCCTCCATCTTCATCTTCTTCCTCTCCATCATCTTCTGCTCCTCCTCCTCCAGGTCTTGTTGTCTCTTCAGAATCAGTCTGGTCAGCTCGGCAAGTTCCTTATCCTTCTTTTCGATTTCTTCGCGGACTTCTGATGGAGATGATGGGAGGTTGTGTTGGCATGATGTAAGAGATGATGATGAAAGTGAAGGAGGGATGAATGGTGGAGACAAGTGATTTCCATTATGCTATTGTTTGCTGTTTGTTTGAATGCTGATAGCAGTGGGGATGAAGTGATGATGATAGTTTGGTGAGTGATGTTAGGGGAATGAGTGATGATAGGGAGGAGATGAAAATGTATTTATCTTATCCAGAATGAATGTCTCGATGCTATTACTCAAACATACACGCAAGCACGCATGAAAACTTGATCTAGAAACAATTATTCACTTCTTCTATTTGGCGCCAAATATGCAAATTCACAAACATATTGTGTTTGACCGAATACATAGAGTCAGACTGAGTACGAATTATGGTTACGTCATCTTTTTCAAATAATATTATCCTGTTTCCTAAATATTAAATGAATATAAAAACAAACCAACTTTTCAATAATAAATTAACTATTTTTAATTGTAGATGCATTTTTATCTTTCACGTAAAGGCTCATTCACCAAGCGTGGTGCATAATCAATCGTTTCTAATTAAGCTACAGAGGCGAACAAAAATATAAAGTCTTGAAAACTTTTCAATTAACGTCAATATACATAAACACACACACACACACACACACACACACACACACACACACACACACACACACACACACACGCACACAAACACACACACACACACACACACACAAACCTCTGAGAGACTTGGAAGCATGTGTTTCCAAATCGACTTTATCCCAGCATGCATTCGCTGGAAGAATGAAAAGAAAAATAATAATAATAACAGTAACTTAGTAAAAAAAAGTTTAAAAAAACAAATAATATTAAAAAGAATTTTGTTTACCTATGAAGTTGTTGGCAAGAATAGGGTAGCAGGAGGTGGCTGGAAGGTTTAATTATATATTACATAACTTATATAGCGATATACATTTATTGTATATTCATACACAACTATTTATTAATAGGAATGTCTGGAACTCTCACCAAATCGGGTCTTAGATCTTTTGAGGTTGATCTCCTCTGAAGGAAGGCGCATGCGCATCATAAGAGTTGCAAGTTGTCACAATTTCGACAATAATTTATTCATCTTATGTTCGATAATCAATTCGGTTATAAAAGAGCATTATTTATTCTCTATGTGTGCATTATCATTTGTTCTATGTTTGTTTGCACTCATGGTAGGCATGGCAACGTACCGAAGGAGTAGTGAGTGTGCAGGATCCTCATTGCGGTCTCAACGTCTGTGCACTTCAGTCCCCTCTCAAACCTCTCACTCCTCATTTGCGAGTTTTCTTTGTTGTGTTGGTGCTCAGTAAATGTGCCCATGTCAGTATCCTCAGGGTGGAAGGAGAGAAGAAGGTGATGGGTGGAGAGAAGAGGATGATGGGTGGATGAGACGGATGCCTGGGTGGAGGGGGGAGGTTGTGGTGGAGAGGAATTCTTGAGTTTCATCGCTTCGACCAGCCCTCTCTCGAAGGGCGTGCTGAAGTCTGTGCTGGAAACGCTGCAAGGCTTCGAGAGATTTGCTGTATTGTCGTCTGCCAGATGCTCTGACAGGCCTGAGTGGATGCCAAAGGATCTCGTCATTCTGCCCATTGGAGCCAATCGATCTATCCCATAATCCCCTCTCTTTGTGTCTACTACTTTGTCTCTAAACATCTTCTCTTCTTGGTCAGGAGATGGAAGAAACGCTGAAAGTAAACATTTTATTTTAGAAAAATATTTTTTAGAGTTGCGTCGTACCCGATCCTAGTCCTGAGTCTTCTGAGAGAAGTGTCGTGCTTTTTTTCATGCGCTCGTCTGCGCATGTCTCAAGATCGTAATCACTCACTGCTGAGTCTGTGGGTGTGGGAAGAGAGATGGAGAAGAGGGAAATAATGATGATGTGGATGATGATGATGATGTTTATTCAATATAAGGAGTATGAAGGGGGTGAGCAAGAGAAAGTAGTTTCAAAATATGCTCTAGAAAAAGCTGTTTCGACATTCAAACCTGCGTTAGTGACATATGTTGTAGTGAGGCGCATGCGATTGAACTGCTGGTGGATTTAAAAGATTTGTAAGACTCACCTCGCTTTATGGTGTTCGCCATCTTGTTTCGACTGCTGACGCAATGCAGTTGAGAAATGCAAGTGGATACGGAAATGCTACGAAGCGATCAATACAATTATCATTCCACCCTCCCTTATATATGCATCCGTGCGTCAGTATATATATATATATATGCGTGTGTGTGATTGTGCGTGAAAAAGTAAGGTATCTTTCTTGATTCACATGCTTAAGATCTCTTTGAACGCATTCCAGTGCCCTAGAAGTAAATGGCAGATTTGCACGTTATCAGAGGCAAGTGCGCTATTTGTTCTTCAATCGAATAGTGATGTGAAAGTTTTAAGGTTTAAAAAAAGTTATTGAACAATTTGAGAGTGCTCAATTATTTTTTATGAGTGCTAACGTGTTATCAAAGATAAAGGAAATGCTTGCTGCAAAAAGAAATGAATAGAAGGCTGTTCTGGGTCAGTGTGGTGCAGGCTTTGAAGAAGAAGAAGTTAATTAATTGGAGCTTTGAAGCTATGGGCCTTCCATAACTTGCAGTGAAAAGTTTGACATCTATAAGATACATTGCTGCAATCAATTTGGATTGGTACAAGTCTTGATGTTTTATAAAACATCTTCTTGATTCTAACGTTTCCCACTTTGATTTATATAATATGAGGAAACACTGCTACTTTTCTCTTCACCATCTCTATCTCATGGAGTTTGGAAATTTTGTAATACTTTAAATACATTTATGAAGTTTACCATGTTTAATGTATTTACTATTTTTAGATGAATTTTCAATGTAATTCTCATTTTCATTTAATTTTAGTTTAGCGCTAAATAGGTTTACATTTTAGAGTTATACATTATCGCTTACGGTTCCTAAAACTTATAAAATTTATAGAATAGTAGATGTTGTAAAGGTGGAAAGTAAAAATTAAAACAACGAAAAGTTAAAAATGGACACATTCGATAGATTTCATGTTAGCTCATTAGGCGAGTGTAAGTTTTAAACCTGTTTTTGAAACTGCCATTATAATCTATAATTATTATATAGTAAAATATAAAAATAAATAATTAAGAATAAATGTATTTAATTTAATTTATTTATTTACAATGTTTCAGATAACCGATTAACAGACTTGGAAAAGGAAGCTGGCCTAACTATTCAATCCTCAACTAGAATGAAAGTTTGTATGAAAATCTTCTAAATTAAAAAAAATATGTTAAATAATAAGGATAAAAAATGTTAAAATCATAAAATGCATATACATTTTCAATGTTAAAATATTTATTTATATATGACTTTATAAATAATATTATACATATGCAAAATCTTTGATCTAGAACACATTCACCACTATGAAAGTGCATGACCAGTACTCTCTTTTCAATGAGGTATGTATGTGTGTGTGCATTAGAGGTCAGGCCAGTACCGATCCGACCTGGTACCTGCGGGAATGGGAATCAAAATTAATTTCGGGATGGGAAAAGTCAGGAACCGGGAATAGGTTTTCGGAATGGGAATAATTATTCAAATCGGGAACGGGAATCAACTTTTAAATCGGGAATGGGAAAAACGGGAATACATTTTATTGGGATTGGATTCTTTAATAATTATACTTCAGCAAAGTGTGGAAATCTAAACCCTAACCCTATTTCATCGATACTCCGTAATTAAGTAATTAAAATAAGTATTAAATGCAATAGAAATGTATAACAAAGCCACCATTGCCAATGGCAAAATCTCCAACACTAAATTTGAAGTGGTTATGGTGAGTCCAAATATTAGGGAGATTAGAACAAATGGGTGATGATGAAAACTTGTCAGACGAAATCAAACTGGTCAGTTATATTATTTTTATTTTATAAATTCATACTTTGAATTTGAATTATTAATTTCTAGTTGATTGCTCAGTTGATCATTTCAACAAAAGAAAAGATGCCCATTGATCTTATTCATATGGCAGCATGTCTGTTGCATCCCCAGTTTAAAAGAATAATTTAAAAGAGTTTGGGATAGAAAAGAAATAAATACAAAGACTTTCATTAGAGAATTTTTTTTAATATTTTGTACAGCCAGATCAAGCTGCAGTGCCATTAAGAAAAAACAAATGATGGTTATTTAGACCTATTATCTTAGTTTTTATAATGTAAAAATTATAATACATTTTTTATACTATCAAATTATACGAATGATTTTATTTGTGAAGTTGTGGAGAATAAGAATGTTGTCAAAAAACATATTTATAACATTATTGTGGAATTAATAATAATGAACGAGGGAATAAATTCAGAAGAGGATGAATTGTACAAATATTCACAATTACGTTCCACCAAAATTGAAGATTATAAAACTGTTTAATTTATTTGAGTAAAATGAACTTTTTTCCAATACTACTAGAAGAAGCCAACATTTTTTTAAGTATACCTGCAAGTTCTATTCCATGTGAACGGAATTTTTAAACATGTTGAAATTTCAGACCCAAGATCACCTAATTTGAAAGCTAAAACTTTTGACGGTTTAACCCGTGTGAAAATCAATGAAGACTTGATTTAATGACTTAAAAACAATGACTAACCTCAATACTTTCATTTTAATATATATTTGAAATTTAAATCGTGTTTTTGTATTTTTAAAAGAAATATTTTCTGACTTTCAAATAATAAATGTTAAGAAATTTTAGGACTAGCAAGTTTGGGACCAGTGAAAACGGCAGCAAAAATAAATAAATAAACACATTTTTTGGGGAATGGGACGGGACCGGGTCAAAAAATTTCGGGAAAGGGTCGGGACCGGGAATCGAGTTGCGGGAACGGGACGGGACGGGAATTAAAATACAGATGGTCCATCGGGAACGGGACGGGACGGGAAAAAAATTTCGGGAACGGGATGGGACAGGGAATGAAAAATCGTCCATGTCCGACCTCTAGTGTGCATATATTTGTGTGTGTGCATATATTTGTGTATGTGTGTATTCTTATGTATGTGCATCTGCACAATGCAAAGACATAATATTATTTAATAAATCAAAATTGGAAAGAATATTGAATGAATGGGCGATAAAATGATCAGAGTTCCAGGAGCCAAGCATTCGTGGCAGGTGCTGACTTGGAGGAGACAGTCGAGGAGGCTGGAGGTTGCTGTGCAATGCATGCATGCATCCATTCACATCATCCATTTAATCAATTCGCCCATTCTATCTATCCACTCATCCATTCTTCCTTCTATTCAATCATGTTCACAACTCAGCAAATATTAATCATCACCATCATCCCCACCACCACCACCACCATCAAACCTCTTTTCCTCCCTTCCCCCCCTCCCCCTCCCCCATCACAACAGCCCCCACCACCACCACCACCACCATCAAACCTCTCCTCCCCTCCTCCCCCACCCCTCCTCCCCCACCCCCCCATCACAACAACCCCCACCACCACCAATACTAGACGATCTGCACGCACGCTTCAAAGAGATCACGCACAGCAAGCACCGCGACGTCATGGCATGCGTAGGCGCTTACAAGGCGGCGTGTCGTGACGCCCTAGAAGAGTTGCGGCGAAAAGTGCATTCGCTTAGACTATACCCTGATAAGTTGGTGGGGGGGTGTGTTGGTTGGTGGAGAGAGGGAGGATGGAGGTTAGTGTGGGGTGGATAGTTTGGGGGCGGGGTTTATTTGGTAGATGGCATGAAAAGGGAGAGAAAGAGTTTTCATCATTATCATCGTCATCATCATCATCCTCCTACTCTTTATCTCAACTATCATCATGTCCTTCTTCTTCTTCCTCCTCCTCCTCTTCTTCCTCCTCATCACCATCACCACGAACATCATCACCACCACGTTCCACACACACACAGAGCAGCGAGGTTGAAGGAGATGGTGATGTTGTTGGAGGAGGAGGAGCAGACATGGGTGCTGGTCGAGATGCTATTCGAGGAGAGGCTCCTGCATGATGATGATGCTGTTGGTGGTGCTGGTAGTGATCCTGAAATGAGGAAGAAGAAGAAGAAGGTTGGGGCGTTCAAATGAATTATATATGCAAAGAAATGAAGAAGAGATAAATATAAATAATAATGATGATATTACTACTATATCTACTGTTGTTGTTAACATTATAATACTATCACTACTACTACTACTACCACCACTACTACTACTACTACTACTACTACTACTACTACTACTACTACTACTACTACTACTACTACTACTACTACTACTACTACTACTACTACTACTACTACTACTACTACTAATTATAATAATAATTGTACTACTACCAATAATAATAATAAGTAGGAATGTAGTAGTAATAATAAGAATGATAATGATAATGGACACAGAGTAGAAGGGCCGGCCTGATGAGTGAAAAGGAGTTGGCTGAGGAGTTGTTCCAGAACGACTCTCAAATGAGGCAGTCTCAGGTGCTGATGATGATGATGATGACTATTATGATGATGATGATGATGAGGGCGATGATGAAAAGATGGATGATTACTATGATGATGACGATGAAAGTGATGAGGGGTTTGGCGATGCTGACGATTGTGATTTTGATGACGAAGAAGACGATAGACATGTAGATGATGATGATGATGATGATGATACTCACTAACTCACTCCTTCGCGTCTCACAGCTGATCATCGACTGGCTGGAGCACCAGGCGATGACGTCACACGAGAGGGAGAAGAGGAAAGTGAACTTCGCCTCGAGGAACTTCGCAGACGCCTCCCTCCACCTCCACGCCTCCACCGCCAACGCACTCAACGTCTGCTCTCCTTGTTGCTATTGTTCTTGTTGTTGTTGTATCTGTTTTTATTATTTCATTTTTTATTATTCATTTGTGTGGTTGTTGTTTTTTGGTATTTGTTTGTGCGGTTATTGTTTAGTTATTATTATTTTATTTTTTAATTGTTATTTCTATTGTCATTGTTTCCACTTCACTCCCCTACTCAAGGATCCTAGCTTCAGACCAAACAAAAGGTTGAATGAGCTCAACGAGGAGGTGATGATGATGATAATGATGATGTTGATGATGATGATGATGATAATGCTGCTGCTGCTGATGATGACGATGATGATGACGTCACACGCAGGATGGAGAGAGCCTCTCGAAATATGTCTTCCAGTGCCTCCGTTCCGGAAAAATGGATGAGGTGATGCTGTAGTTGTTGCTGTAGTTGTTGTTGCTGTAGTTGTTGTTGTTGTAGTTGTTGTTGCTGTAGTTGTTGTTGTTGTAGTTGTTGTAGTTCTTTGTATTTGTTACACCACAAATAATTTTTGGCATTAAAAAAAAAATTGTTTGCATGAATCTTAAGCCATCATCCCCCTCGAACATCCTCACCATCAGCAACACACTGCCACCAAAACACACTCCCACCAAAACACACTCCCACCAAAACACACTCCCACCAATACACACTGCCACCAAAACACACTCCCACCAAAACACACTCCCACCAAAACACACTGCCACCAAAACACACTGCCACCAAAACACACTCCCACCAATACACACTCCCACCAAAACACACTCCCACCAAAACACACTCCCACCAAAACACACTCCCACCAAAACACACTCCCACCAAAACACACTCCCACCAATACACACTCCCACCAAAACACACTCCCACCAAAACACACTCCCACCAAAACACACTCCCACCAAAACACACTGCCACCAAAACACACTCCCACCAATACACACTCCCACCAAAACACACTCCCACCAAAACACACTCCCACCAAAACACACTCCCACCAAAACACACTCCCACCAAAACACACTCCCACCAAAACACACTCCCACCAAAACACACTCCCACCAAAACACACTCCCACCAAAACACACTCCCACCAAAACACACTGCCACCAAAACACACTCCCACCAAAACACACTGCCACCAAAACACACTGCCACCAAAACACACTCCCACCAAAACACACTCCCACCAAAACACACTCCCACCAAAACACACTCCCACCAAAACACACTGCCACCAAAACACACTCCCACCAAAACACACTCCCACCAAAACACACTCCCACCAAAACACACTCCCACCAAAACACACTCCCACCAAAACACACTCCCACCAAAACACACTCCCACCAAAACACACTGCCACCAAAACACACTCCCACCAAAACACACTCCCACCAAAACACACTGCCACCAAAACACACTCCCACCAAAACACACTGCCACCAAAACACACTGCCACCAAAACACACTGCCACCAAAACACACTCCCACCAAAACACACTGCCACCAAAACACACTGCCACCAAAACACACTGCCACCAAAACACACTGCCACCAAAACACACTGCCACCAAAACACACTGCCACCAAAACACACTCCCACCAAAACACACTGCCACCAAAACACACTGCCACCAAAACACACTGCCACCAAAACACACTGCCACCAAAACACACTCCCACCAAAACACACTCCCACCAAAACACACTCCCACCAAAACACACTCCCACCAAAACACACTGCCACCAAAACACACTGCCACCAAAACACACTCCCACCAAAACACACTGCCACCAAAACACACTCCCACCAAAACACACTCCCACCAAAACACACTCCCACCAAAACACACTCCCACCAAAACACACTGCCACCAAAACACACTCCCACCAAAACACACTGCCACCATAACACACTCCCACCAAAACACACTCCCACCAAAACACACTCCCACCAAAACACACTCCCACCAAAACACACTCCCACCAAAACACACTCCCACCAAAACACACTGCCACCAAAACACACTGCCACCAAAACACACTGCCACCAAAACACACTCCCACCAAAACACACTGCCACCAAAACACACTGCCACCAAAACACACTGCCACCAAAACACACTGCCACCAAAACACACTGCCACCAAAACACACTGCCACCAAAACACACTGCCACCAAAACACACTCCCACCAAAACACACTGCCACCAAAACACACTCCCACCAAAACACACTCCCACCAAAACACACTCCCACCAAAACACACTCCCACCAAAACACACTGCCACCAAAACACACTGCCACCAAAACACACTCCCACCAAAACACACTCCCACCAAAACACACTGCCACCAAAACACACTGCCACCAAAACACACTGCCACCAAAACACACTGCCACCAAAACACACTGCCACCAAAACACACTGCCACCAAAACACACTGCCACCAAAACACACTGCCACCAAAACACACTGCCACCAAAACACACTCCCACCAAAACACACTCCCACCAAAACACACTGCCACCAAAACACACTGCCACCAAAACACACTCCCACCAAAACACTCTGCCACCAAAACACACTGCCACCAAAACACACTCCCACCAAAACACACTCCCACCAAAACACACTGCCACCAAAACACACTGCCACCAAAACACACTCCCACCAAAACACACTCCCACCAAAACACACTCCCACCAAAACACACTCCCACCAAAACACACTCCCACCAATACACACTCCCACCGAAACACACTCCCACCAAAACACACTCCCACCAAAACACACTCCCACCAAAACACACTGCCACCAAAACACACTCCCACCAAAACACACTCCCACCAAAACACACTCCCACCAAAACACACTCCCACCAAAACACACTGCCACCAAAACACACTGCCACCAAAACACACTGCCACCAAAACACACTGCCACCAAAACACACTGCCACCAAAACACACTCCCACCAAAACACACTGCCACCAAAACACTCCCACCAAAACACACTGCCACCAAAACACACTGCCACCAAAACACACTGCCACCAAAACACACTGCCACCAAAACACACTCCCACCAAAACACACTGCCACCAAAACACACTGCCACCAAAACACACTCCCACCAAAACACACTGCCACCAAAACACACTCCCACCAAAACACACTGCCACCAAAACACACTGCCACCAAAACACACTCCCACCAAAACACACTTCCACCAAAACACACTGCCACCAAAACACACTGCCACCAAAACACACTTCCACCAAATCACACTGCCACCAAAACACACTGCCACCAAAACACACTGCCACCAAAACACACTGCCACCAAAACACACTGCCACCAAAACACACTGCCACCAAAACACACTGCCACCAAAACACACTTCCACCAAAACACACTCCCACCAAAACACACTGCCACCAAAACACACTGCCACCAAAACACACTCCCACCAAAACACACTGCCACCAAAACACACTGCCACCAAAACACACTGCCACCAAAACACACTCCCACCAAAACACACTCCCACCAAATCACACTCCCACCAAAACACACTCCCACCAAAACACACTGCCACCAAAACACACTGCCACCAAAACACACTGCCACCAAAACACACTGCCACCAAAACACACTTCCACCAAAACACACTGCCACCGAAACACACTCCCACCAAAACACACTTCCACCAAAACACACTGCCACCAAAACACACTGCCACCAAAACACACTGCCACCAAAACACACTGCCACCAAAACACACTCCCACCAAAACACACTGCCACCAAATCACACTCCCACCAAAACACACTGCCACCAAAACACACTGCCACCAAAACACACTGCCACCAAAACACACTGCCACCAAAACACACTGCCACCAAAACACACTGCCACCAAAACACACTGCCACCAAAACACACTGCCACCAAAACACATTGCCACCAAATCACACTCCCACCAAAACACACTGCCACCAAAACACACTGCCACCAAAACACACTGCCACCAAAACACACTCCCACCAAAACACACTTCCACCAAAACACACTGCCACCAAAACACACTCCCACCAAAACACACTCCCACCAAAACACACTCCCACCAAAACACACTCCCACCAAAACACACTGCCACCAAAACACACTTCCACCAAAACACACTCCCACCAAAACACACTCCCACCAAAACACACTCCCACCAAAACACACTCCCACCAAAACACACTCCCACCAAAACACACTGCCACCAAAACACACTGCCACCAAAACACACTCCCACCAAAACACACTCCCACCAAAACACACTCCCACCAAAACACACTGCCACCAAAACACACTGCCACCAAAACACACTCCCACCAAAACACACTGCCACCAAATCACACTCCCACCAAAACACACTCCCACCAAAACACACTCCCACCAAAACACACTGCCACCAAAACACACTGCCACCAAAACACACTGCCACCAAAACACACTGCCACCAAAACACACTGCCACCAAAACACACTGCCACCAAAACACACTGCCACCAAAACACACTTCCACCAAAACACACTGCCACCAAAACACACTGCCACCAAAACACACTGCCACTAAATCACACTCCCACCAAAACACACTGCCACCAAAACACACTCCCACCAAAACACACTGCCACCAAAACACACTGCCACCAAAACACACTCCCACCAAAACACACTTCCACCAAAACACACTCCCACCAAAACACACTGCCACCAAAACACACTGCCACCAAAACACACTGCCACCAAAACACATGCCACCAAAACACACTGCCACCAAAACACACTGCCACCAAAACACACTGCCACCAAAACACACTGCCACCAAATCACACTCCCACCAAAACACACTGCCACCAAAACACACTGCCACCAAAACACACTGCCACCAAAACACACTCCCACCAAAACACACTCCCACCAAAACACACTTCCACCAAAACACACTGCCACCAAAACACACTCCCACCAAAACACACTTCCACCAAAACACACTGCCACCAAAACACACTGCCACCAAAACACACTGCCACCAAAACACACTGCCACCAAAACACACTCCCACCAAAACACACTCCCACCAAAACACACTCCCACCAAAACACACTGCCACCAAAACACACTGCCACCAAATCACACTCCCACCAAAACACACTCCCACCAAAACACACTGCCACCAAAACACACTCCCACCAAAACACACTCCCACCAAAACACACTTCCACCAAAACACACTCCCACCAAAACACACTCCCACCAAAACACACTCCCACCAAAACACACTGCCACCAAAACACACTGCCACCAAAACACACTTCCACCAAAACACACTGCCACCAAAACACACTGCCACCAAAACACACTGCCACCAAGCACCAAGCCACCAAAACACATGCCACCAAAACACACTGCCACCAAAACACACTGCCACCAAAACACACTGCCACAAGCACCAAGCACCAATGAACAGGCTTGCACTGCATGCGCGAAGGTTGGCGAGGCTTGGAGGGCGGTTGCCGTTGGTGCTGGCTGGCGACTCCACCACGACGACAACCTGCGTGCTGGTGCTACTGGTCATGACGACGTGGTGAAGGAGGTGCATGGCAACCAGTCGAGGTGGTTGTGGAGGATCGCTTGTAGGCGATTGATCAGTCAGGTGGGTGGGGAGTGGGTGGTGGTGCGTTGGTGGTTGGGGGGTGTGTTTGTTGGTGATGGTTGGTTGGGTGGGGGTGTGTTTGTTGGTGATGGTTGGTTGGGTGGGGGGATGTTTGTTAGTGGTGGTGGGTTGGTGGGTTGGGGATGTTTGTCGGTGATGGTTGGTTGGTGGGTGGGGGATGTTTGTTGGTGATGGTTGGTTGGTGGGTGATGGATGTTTGTTGGTGATGGTTGGTTGGTAGGTGGGGGATGTTTGTTGGTGATAGAGTATTGATTTGGGTCTGGATAATACAAAACACGAGGAAGATGATGATGATGATGATGAGTAGAATGACGATCATCATCATCATCATCACCCCTCTAGAACCTTGTGCTGGCCTCAGAGAAGGCGATATTGGGTCTCTTGTGTGGTCATCTGGCCTCCATCCTGCCCCTCTGCTCTTCGTGGCATGACCACGTGTGGGCCTACTTCAAGGTGGGGCGTTGGTTTGGCTGTGGTTGGGGGGGGGGTTTATGGTGTGGTAGTGGTGATTTTGGTGTTTAAATACACGCACACAAATACGCACACACACACACACACACACACACACACACACACACACACACACACACACACACACACACACACACACACACACACACACACACACTACACATATACACACATACACACAAATACACGCACACACACATACACACACACACTACACACATACACACAAATACACGCACACACACACACTACACACATACACACATACACATACACACACACTACACACACACATATACACACGTACACGCATACACACACACACTACACACATACACACATACACACAAATACACGCACAAACACACACACACTACACACATACACATACACACAAATACACGCACACACACACTACACACACACACACATACACACAAATACACGCACACACACATACACACACACACTACACACATACACACATACACACAAATACACGCACACACACATACACACACACTACACACATACACACATACACATACACACAAATACACGCACACACACTACACACATACACACATACACATACACACAAATACACGCACACACAGGTGTTTGTGGATCAGAGGCTACAAAGCTACTTAAAGAAGAATTCCAATGTCTTTAACGGCTTCTTGTTGGATGCTGATGATGATGCCGATGATGATGATGATTTCATTGGAGATAAGGGTTATTACGGTGGTGATGATGATCTTGATGATGATGATGATAATGATGACGGAAGAGATGATGCCAAGTATAGTGAAGGAACATCCGATAAGATGTGAGTTTGTTATAATCATGATCATCACCACCACCATCATCATCATCACTACCATCATCATCATAATCATCATCATCACCACTTCCTCTTGATGACGTCATAACAGACTGACATTTGAGGGCATCTTTGACGAGATGGCCAACACCACGAACAAGGTGGCACTATTATTATTATCATTTTATTCATCTGTATTTGTGTGAATGTTTAGTAGTGTAATTGTTGTGCAACAATAATAATAAATATGGGAAGATAAAACAACAACAACAACAACACCCCCACCAGCACAACACTTACAACAACACCAACACTCCCACCACCACAACACTAACAACTGGCGGGAGGCGGACATTGTGCCGGCAAGGATTAAGGGTTGTATGTTGACTCTGAGAGCCTATGAGAGAACGCTGAGGCTGGATGAACACCATCCACTACGTGTGACAGCTGACAAGCATGTTCCGAACCGTTTCAAGCGAAACAAAGGCTGGCGAGAGGACTCATGAAGTGCATTGGCCCAGATCACAGGCAATGAGGCCATTCGTGAACCCTTCACTCGCATCAGACCTAAACCATGGGAGAAGACACTTGCACTTCAGCTGTGCAGTGAACTCTCAGGTGGAGCCAACAAAAAGTCTACAAAAGAGGTGCTCCAGGCTGATGTTGAGAAGACAATGATGCTACGTAAGCAGGAAGGGGGAGTGGTCATTTACACTGATGGGTCTGTAGGCGACAACAACAAGAATGGTGGAAGTGCAGTGGTGGTTATGGAGGGTGAGGTGGTTAGTGACGTCTGGTTGGAAGCAGCAGGAGTACTCTGTACAGCCCATGATGCTGAACTCCGAGCCATCAGCTTAGCAGCAAAGTGGATCGTTGAGCACCAGCCAGGCAGAGCGACCATCTTCACCGACAGTAAAGGAAGTGTCAAAAGTTTACGGAACGCAGCAAGATTCGATGATCCGCAGCTCAGTAGGACAAAAGAGGATCTCTTGAGAGCCAGCCGAAGCAATGAGTTGACAGTTCAGTGGATTCCTGGACACACTGGTGTTCAAGGTAACGAGGCGGCAGACAAAGCCGCACTCACCGCAAGCCAAGGCGAGCAACCACAGTCAGTCACATGGTCGGCAATCAAGAGCATCCTTAAAAGAAGTATGAAACTTCCTGAGCTGTTGGATCCCAGACGAAAACGAATCTACGGTGCCCCACTGAAAAGGGAAGATGGCACCGGTAGGCGAGCAGAGACACTTCTGGCCCAGCTACGCAGCCGCCACTGTCCAGCCACAGCGTTCTACCAAAGAAAAATCCTGAATGAAGACGCCACCTGTGAGCTGTGTGGTGAAGTGAAGACCAACCCAGACCACTTCTGGGACTGCAAGAGCAGCAGGAAAGAGAGAGAGGAGCTCATCCACACCGATCAATGCGATGAGGCTCTGAGAGAGAGAGGGGGGGAGGTGTTCACCTACCTTCTCCGCATGAGACCGGAATGGTTCGGTCATGCGGGATAGGAACAAAGAACTAAAAGCGACAACAACAACAACACTAACAACAACAACATCAACAACACCAATAACAACAACAACAATATCAACAACACCAATAACAACAACGACAACAACATCATCAACAACAACAACGACACAGGAGGTGAAGAAGCAGTCAACTTACCGCTTCAACATCGTGCAGAGATGCGTCATCCTCAACCAACCCCAAGGTTCCTGCTGCTTGTCCTTGTTGTTGTTGTTGAAGTTATTGTTTTGTTTTTCTTTTTATTTTCAATGGTAATACTCAGTATTAATAATACTAATGAGAATAATACTTTTTAGATTAATAAGAATATTTAAAAAATATGAGAATAATAATGATAGGAAAAAGAATATTATTATTATTATTATTATTATTATTAAGTATTATTATATGAACTATTATTATATTAACTATTATTAGTATTGTATTATTATTATAATATATGAAAAACGCCTGCACCCTTGGCAGCACTGCTGGAGCACGTGGCTGCCTGGTGCGACTCCTCCATCCACCCACACCTGCTGCGCTTCTGCACCCACCTCCTCCTCCTCTTCACCCACCACCACTCTTTCTTCGACGTGAGTGCATCATCATCATCGCCAATATCGTCATCATCATCATCATCATCGTCGTTGTCGTCATCATCATCGCCATCATCTCATCATCACCATCCAAACACACAGACACACACACGCATATCCATCCCCTCGACACACACACACGCACGCACACACACACACACACACACACACACACACACACACACACACACACACACACACACACACACACACACACACACACACACACACACACACAAAGAACGAACAAAAGGAGAAGGTCTTGGTAACATGGGTTGAGCATCTGGTAGCGAGCAAGCGTCTGTCACTGGTGGCCTTCTACACGAGAATGCTGTCGTCGCTGCAGTGCCACCATTATGCACTCATGCTGTTGGGTTGGTTGTGGGTTGTGGTGGTTGTGAGGGTGGTTGTGGGTGGGGGTGGCTGTGAGGGTGGTTGTGGGTGGTGGTGGCTGTGAGGGTTGGTTGTGGGTGGTGGTGGTTGTGAGGGTTGGTTGTGGGTGGTGGTGGTTGTGAGGGTTGGTTGTGGGTGGTGGTGGTTGTGAGGGTGGTTGTGGGTGGTGGTGGTTGTGAGGGTGGTTGTGGGTGGTGGTGGTTGTGAGGGTTGGTTGTGGGTGGTGGTGGTTGTGAGGGTGGTTGTGGGTGGTGGTGGTTGTGAGGGTTGGTTGTGGGTGGTGGTGGTTGTAAGGGTGGTGGTGGTTGTAAGGGTGGTGGTGGTTGTAAGGGTGGTTGTAGGTTGTGGTGGTTGTGAGGGTGGTTGTGGGTGGTGGTGGTTGTGAGGGTGGTTGTGGGTGGTGGTGGTTGTGAGGGTTGGTTGTGGGTGGTGGTGGTTGTGAGGGTGGTTGTGGGTGGTGGTGGTTGTGAGGGTTGGTTGTGGGTGGTGGTGGCTGTGAGGGTGGTTGTGGGTGGTGGTGTTTGTGAGGGTTGGTTGTGGGTGGTGGTGGTTGTGAGGGTGGTTGTGGGTGGTGGTGGTTGTGAGGGTTGGTTGTGGGTGGGGGTGGCTGTGAGGGTGGTTGAGCGTGGTGGTGGTTGTGAGGGTTGGTTGTGGGTGGTGGTGGTTGTGAGGGTGGTTGTGGGTGGTGGTGGTTGTGAGGGTTGGTTGTGGGTGGTGGTGGTTGTGAGGGTGGTTGTGGGTGGTGGTGGTTGTGAGGGTTGGTTGTGGGTGGTGGTGGTTGTGATGGTGGTGGATGGTGGTAGTTTCAATAGTGGTAGTAGTGACGATAGAAAATATGGTGAAGTGGGTGTAGTGATGATGGTGTGGTGGTGGAAGTGATAGTGGTACTGATGATTGTAGCACCAATGGTGGTAATAGTAATAGTAATGAGGATGATGCTGGATCGAGAGTGGTTGTGAGGGTGGTTGTAAGTGGTGGTTGTGAGGGTGGTTGTGGGTGGTGGTTGTGAGGGTGGTTGTGGGTGGTGGTTGTGAGGGTGGTTGTGGGTGTTGGTTGTGAGGGTGGTTGTGGGTGGTGGTTGTTTGGGGGTTTTGTTTGAAGGGGTGGTTGTATGGTGGTGGTTTGTTTCTGTGGTTGCAGTGCTTTGTTTCTGTGGTTGCAGTGGTTTGTTTCTGTGGTTGCAGTGGTTTGTTTCTGTGGTTGCAGTGGTTTGTTTCTGTGGTTGCAGTGGTTTGTTTCTGTGGTTGCAGTGCTTTGTTTCAAAATGACAACTTGCTTCCGGCAGACGTCAAAGGAACAGATCAGCGCAAAGAGTGCTTGCGATTGGCTGAAGAGGAGGGCCTTGACGTCAGATCTATCACCCAATTGGTTGTTGAGATGTCGGTCAAGTCAGGGGGCGTGTCTTCATTTATCGACATCAACCAATCAGAACTCACCGATCAAAAACTCACTAAGGTGGGTGTGTGTTTGGCAGGATGAGATTTAAATATAATTATCCAATTACCTCGCTCAAGCACAACTACTACTATCACCACCACCTACAACAACCGCCAAAACCATCACAATCACCGCCATTATCACCGCCATTATCATCACTACAAAAAGCATCATCACCACCACCATCGCCATCATCACCACCACCATCGCCATCATCATCACCACCATCGCCATCATCATCACCACCACCACCTCCACCACTTTACACAGGAGGATGCAGCGATGATCAGCAGTCTGGAGTGGCTGACGTTGCACAGCGGCAGTGGCCTCCAGTGTCTCATGCAGGCCAACCATCTTCTACGCGCCTTCATGTGTTTGTGGTGGTGATGATGATGCTGTGGTGGTGGTGGTGATGATGATGGTGATACTGTGTTTGTGGTGGTGATGATGATGCTGTGGTGGTGGTGGTGATGATGATGGTGATACTGTGTTTGTGGTGGTGATGATGATGCTGTGGTGGTGGTGGTGATGATGATGGTGATACTGTGTTTGTGGTGGTGATGATGATGCTGTGGTGGTGGTGGTGATGATGATGGTGATATTGTGTTTGTGGTGGTGATGATGATGCTGTGGTGGTGGTGGTGATGATGATGGTGATACTGTGTTTGTGGTGGTGATGATGATGCTGTGGTGGTGGTGGTGATGATGATGGTGATACTGTGTTTGTGGTGGTGATGATGATGCTGTGGTGGTGGTGGTGATGATGATGGTAATATTGTGTTTGTGGTGGTGGGGGTGATGATGATGGCGATGGTAGGGTGGTGGTGATGATGATGGCGATGGTAGGGTGGTGGTGATGATGATGACGATCTCTTCTACAGTGAGCAGGAAGATGGAGGCATGCAGGCACGTGATCAGGAGTGTTCCCTCGAACACCGCCTACTCCTCCCTCAAGCACTCCAAAGTACTACTACTACTACTACTACTACTACTACTACTACTACTACTACTACTACTACTACTACTACTACTACTACTACTACTACTACTACTACTACTACTACTACTACTACTACTACTACTACTACTACTACTACTACTACTACCATTACTACTGCTACTACTACAGGAGATGACTCAAGCGTCAGAACAGCTGATTGACAACGTGGTTGGCGAGTTCGCTTGCGTCAACATGTATCTGGTGCGTTGTTGTCGTTTTTGTTTCAACTTTTGTTGGTGTTGTTGTTTCTTGTTGTTGTTTCAATATTTTTTTTAATTAATTTATGTTGTTGTTTCACTTTTAGTTGATGTTGTTGCTTCAACGTTTGTTGCATAACGACCACGACGACAGAACGCCTTGGACACCTTCTCAGAGTGGTTTGAGCACTTGCACAGCAGGCGACCTTCACCTCCACTCGCCACCCAGGCTCACAGGAGTTTCGCTGGAAAGGTGATGATGATGATGATGAAGATGATGATGATGTGACTCACTTTTTTTAGACACTACTAATACTACTACTACTGTTAATACTACTTCTACTACTACCTCCATTACTACTACTATTACTACTACTACTACTACTACTACTACTACTACTACTACTACTACTACTACTACTACTACTACTACTACCACCACCACCACCACCACCACCACCACTACTACTACCATCACCACTACCACAGGCGTCTCATGAACACAGCACTCGACAGTACAATGCAGCAATGCAGGAGTGGAAGGAGAAGTCGCTTGAGAAGGCAGAGGTGGCGAGTGATTGGATTATTGTTATTATTTATATTATTCTTTTTATTATTTATATTATTCTTATATTAATTTTGTTCTGATTTACATTATAATTGATATTATTCGTCATTATTTATCATTATTATTGTAAGATTTATTTTGTCGTAATTGACGTTATTACTATTATCATTATTTTTATTTTCGTTACTGTTGTTAGACATAATTGACATCATCATCGTCATCATCATCATCATCATCATCGTCATCATCATCATCATCGTCATCATCATCGTCATCATCATCATCATCATCGTCATCATCATCATCATCATCATCGTCATCATGACGGACAGAGGGCGGTGGATGAGTTGAAGGAGTTGCTGACCTTCAACCAGGGAGGATGGATGGTCGACGTGTATGAAGTTGGTGTTTTCTCGATCCAGCATCATCCTCATTACTATTACTATTACCACCATTGGTGCTACAATCATCAGTACCACTATCACTTCCACCACCACACCATCATCACTACACCCACTTCACCATATTTTCTATCGTCACTACTACCACTATTGAAACTACCACCATCCACCAACATCACAACCACCATTACCACCACCACCCACCACCACAATCACTACTATCACTACTGCCACCACCCACTACAACTACAACAACCACCACCACCACAATCACTACTACCACCACAACCACCACCCACTATAACCACCACCACCACCACAATCACTACTATCACTACTACCACCACCCACTATAACCACCACCACAATCACTACTACCACCACCACCACCACAATCACTACTACCACCACCACCACCACCACAATCACTACTACCACCACCACCACCACAATCACTACTACTACCACCACCACCACCACAATCACTACTACCACCACCACCACCACAATCACTACTACCACCACCACCACCACAATCACTACTACCACCACCACTACCACCCACCACTACTACCACCACCACCACCACAATCACTACCACCACCACCACCACCACCACAATCACTACTACCACCACCACCACCACAATCACTACTACCACCACCACCACCACAATCACTACTACTACCACCACCACCACAATCACTACTACTACCACCACCACCACCACAATCACTACTACTACCACCACCACCACAATCACTACCACCACCACCACCACCACCACAATCACTACTACTACCACCACCACCACAATCACTACTACTACCACCACCACCACCACAATCACTACTACTACCACCACCACCACAATCACTTCTACTACTACCACCACCACCACAATCACTACTACCACCACCACCACAATCACTTCTACTACTACCACCACCACCACAGAGCGACGACGACGAGCGTCTACAGCAACTGCGGCTCCTCAGGCGTCTGTACCTTCCATGCACCTTCCACCTCATCCTCAAGGTGGGGTAGATGGGGGTGGGGTGGGTGGGATGGTGTGGATGGAGGTGAGGTGGGTGGGATGGTGTGGATGGGGGTGGAATGGGTGGGATGGTGTGGATGGGGGTGGGGTGGGTGGGATGGTGTAGATGGGGGTGGGGTGGGTGGGATGGTGTAGATGGGGGTGGGGTGGGTGGGATGGTGTGGATGGAGGTGGGGTGGGTGGGATGGTGTAGATGGGGGTGGGGTGGGTGGGATGGTGTAGATGGGGTGTGGGGTGGGTGGGATGGTGTGGATGGAGGTGGGGTGGGTGGGATGGTGTAGATGGGGGTGGAGTGGGTGGGATGGTGTAGATGGGGGGTGATGAATGAGGAGTAAGGGGTGGGTGGATTGGTTGGAATGGTAGATGTGGTGGATGGTGGTGGTTTATCGTGAAATGAGTGATTACGGAATGGTTACTTGATTGGGTAGTGGAAAGGTTATGGATGTGTAGTGGAAAGGTTATGGATGTGTAGTGGAAAGGTTATGGATGTGTAGTGGAAAGGTTATGGATGTGTAGTGGAAAGGTTATGGATGTGTAGTGGAAAGGTTATGGATGTGTAGTGGAAAGGTTATGGATGTGTAGTGGATGGGGGCATGTGTAGTGAATAGTGGAGTGAGTGGTAGGAATGGTGGGATGAGGGTGCATGCAACGGACAATGCATCATTACCACCACAATCTCTACCTCTACTACCACCTCTACCACCACCACCACCTCTACCTCTACCACCACCTCTACCTCTACCACCACTACCACCACCTCTACCACCACCTCCACCACCACCACCACCTCTATGACCACTACTACCACCACCACCACCTCTATGACCACTACTACTACCACCACCACCTCTATGACTACTACTACTACTACCACCACCACCACCTCTATGACCACTACTACTACCACCACCTCTATGACCACTACCACCACCACCACCACCTCTATGACCACTACCACCACCACCACCTCTATGACCACTACTACCACCACCACCACCTCTATGACTACTACTACCACCACCACCACCTCTATGACCACTACCACCACCACCATCTCTATGACCACTACTACCACCACCACCTCTATGACTACTACTACTACCACCACCACCTCTATGACCACTACTACCACCACCACCACCTCTATGACCACTACTACCACCACCACCACCTCTATGACCACTACTACCACCACCACCTCTATGACCACTACTACCACCACCATCTCTATGACCACTACTACCACCACCACCTCTATGACCACTACTACTACCACCACCACCATCTCTATGACCACTACTACCACCACCACCTCTATGACCACTACTACCACCACCACCTCTATGACCACTACTACCACCACCACCTCTATGATCACTACTACTACCACCACCTCTATGACCACTACTACCACCACCACCACCTCTATGATCACTACTACCACCACCACCACCTCTATGACCACTACTACCACCACCACCTCTATGACCACTACTACCACCACCACCACCTCTATGACCACTACTACTACCACCACCACCTCTATGACCACTACTACCACCACCACCTCTATGACCACTACTACCACCACCACCTCTATGACCACTACTACCACCACCATCTCTATGATCACTACTACTACCACCACCACCTCTATGACCACTACTACCACCACCACCACCTCTATGATCACTACTACCACCACCACCACCTCTATGACCACTACTACCACCACCACCACCTCTATGACCACTACTACCACCACCACCTCTATGACCACTACTACTACCACCACCACCATCTCTATGACCACTACTACCACCACCACCTCTATGACTACTACTACTACCACCACCACCTCTATGACCACTACTACCACCACCACCACCTCTATGACCACTACTACTACCACCATCCCTATGACCACTACTACCACCACCACCTCTATGACTACTACTACTACCACCACCACCTCTATGACCACTACTACCACCACCACCACCTCTATGACCACTACTACCACCACCACCACCTCTATGACCACTACTACCACCACCACCACCTCTATGATCACTACTACCACCACCACCACCTCTATGACCACTACTACCACCACCTCTATGACCACTACTACTACCACCACCATCTCTATGACCACCACTACCACCACCACCTCTATGACCACTACCACCACCACCACCACCTCTATGACCACTACTACTACCACCACCACCTCTATGACCACTACTACCACCACCATCTCTATGACCACTACTACCACCACCACCACCTCTATGACCACTACTACCACCACCACCTCTATGATCACTACTACCACCACCACCACCTCTATGACCACTACTACCACCACCACCACCTCTATGACCACTACTACCACCACCACCACCTCTATGACCACTACTACCACCACCACCTCTATGACCATTACCACCACCACCACCTCTATGATCACTACTACTACCACCACCACCTCTATGACCACTACCACCACCACCACCTCTATGACCACTACTACCACCACCATCTCTATGACCACTACTACCACCACCACCACCTCTATGACCACTACTACCACCACCACCTCTATGACCACTACTACCACCACCACCACCTCTATGACCACTACTACCACCACCACCACCTCTATGACCACTACTACTACCACCACCACCTCTATGACTACTACTACTACTACCACCACCACCACCTCTATGACCACTACTACTACCACCACCTCTATGACCACTACCACCACCACCACCACCTCTATGACCACTACCACCACCACCACCTCTATGACCACTACTACCACCACCACCACCTCTATGACTACTACTACCACCACCACCACCTCTATGACCACTACCACCACCACCATCTCTGTGACCACTACTACCACCACCACCTCTATGACTACTACTACTACCACCACCACCTCTATGACCACTACTACCACCACCACCACCTCTATGACCACTACTACCACCACCACCACCTCTATGACCACTACTACCACCACCACCTCTATGACCACTACTACCACCACCATCTCTATGACCACTACTACCACCACCACCTCTATGACCACTACTACTACCACCACCACCATCTCTATGACCACTACTACCACCACCACCTCTATGACCACTACTACCACCACCACCTCTATGACCACTACTACCACCACCACCTCTATGATCACTACTACTACCACCACCTCTATGACCACTACTACCACCACCACCACCTCTATGATCACTACTACCACCACCACCACCTCTATGACCACTACTACCACCACCACCTCTATGACCACTACTACCACCACCACCACCTCTATGACCACTACTACTACCACCACCACCTCTATGACCACTACTACCACCACCACCTCTATGACCACTACTACCACCACCACCTCTATGACCACTACTACCACCACCATCTCTATGATCACTACTACTACCACCACCACCTCTATGACCACTACTACCACCACCACCACCTCTGATCACTACTACCACCACCACCACCTCTATGACCACTACTACCACCACCACCACCTCTATGACCACTACTACCACCACCACCTCCATGACCACTACTACTACCACCACCACCATCTCTATGACCACTACTACCACCACCACCTCTATGACTACTACTACTACCACCACCACCTCTATGACCACTACTACCACCACCACCACCTCTATGACCACTACTACCACCACCATCCCTATGACCACTACTACCACCACCACCTCTATGACTACTACTACTACCACCACCACCTCTATGACCACTACTACCACCACCACCACCTCTATGACCACTACTACCACCACCACCACCTCTATGACCACTACTACCACCACCACCACCTCTATGATCACTACTACCACCACCACCACCTCTATGACCACTACTACCACCACCTCTATGACCACTACTACTACCACCACCATCTCTATGACCACCACTACCACCACCACCTCTATGACCACTACCACCACCACCACCACCTCTATGACCACTACTACTACCACCACCACCTCTATGACCACTACTACCACCACCATCTCTATGACCACTACTACCACCACCACCACCTCTATGACCACTACTACCACCACCACCTCTATGATCACTACTACCACCACCACCACCTCTATGACCACTACTACCACCACCACCACCTCTATGACCACTACTACCACCACCACCACCTCTATGACCACTACTACCACCACCACCTCTATGACCATTACCACCACCACCACCTCTATGATCACTACTACTACCACCACCACCTCTATGACCACTACCACCACCACCACCTCTATGACCACTACTACCACCACCATCTCTATGACCACTACTACCACCACCACCACCTCTATGACCACTACTACCACCACCACCTCTATGACCACTACTACCACCACCACCACCTCTATGACCACTACTACCACCACCACTACCTCTATGACCACTACTACTACCACCACCACCTCTATGACCACTACTACCACCACCTCTATGACCACTACTACCACCACCACCACCTCTATGACCATTACTACCACCACCACCTCCATGACCACTACCACCACCACCACCTCTATGACCACTACTACCACCACCACCACCTCTATGACCACTACTACCACCACCACCACCTCTATGACCACTACTACCACCACCTCTATGACCACTACTACCACCACCACCACCTCTATGACCACTACTACCACCACCACCACCTCTATGACCACTACTACCACCACCACCTCTATGACCACTACCACCACCACCACCTCTATGACCACTACTACTACCACCACCACCTCTATGACCACTACCACCACCACCACCTCTATGATCACTACTACCACCACCACCACCTCTATGACCACTACTACTACCACCACCACCTCTATGACCACTACCACCACCACCTCTATGACCACTACTACCACCACCACCTCTATGACCACTACTACCACCACCACCTCTATGACCACTACTACCACCACCATCTCTATGACCACTACTACCACCACCACCACCTCTATGACCACTACTACCACCACCACCACCTCTATGACCACTACTACCACCACCATCTCTATGACCACTACTACCACCACCACCTCTATGACTACTACTACTACCACCACCACCTCTATGACCACTACTACCACCACCACCTCTATGACAACTACTACCACCACCACCTCTATGACCACTACTACCACCACCATCTCTATGACCACTACTACCACCACCACCACCTCTATGACCACTACTACCACCACCACCATCTCTATGACCACTACTACCACCACCACCATCTCTATGACCACTACTACCACCACCACCTCTATGACTACTACTACTACCACCACCACCTCTATGACCACTACTACCACCACCACCACCTCTATGACCACTACTACCACCACCATCTCTATGACCACTACTACCACCACCACCTCTATGACTACTACTACTTCCACCACCACCTCTATGACCACTACTACCACCACCACCACCTCTATGACCACTACTACCACCACCACCACCTCTATGACCACTACTACCACCACCACCATCTCTATGATCACTACTACCACCACCACCACCTCTATGACCACTACCACCACCACCACCTCTATGACCACTACTACCACCACCTCTATGACCACTACTACTACCACCACCTCTATGACCACTACTACCACCACCACCACCTCTATGACCACTACTACTACCACCACCACCATCTCTATGACCACTACTACCACCACCACCTCTATGACCACTACTACCACCACCACCACCTCTATGACCACTACTACCACCACCACCACCTCTATGACCACTACTACCACCACCACCTCTATGACTACTACTACTACCACCACCACCTCTATGACCACTACTACTACCACCACCACCTCTATGACTACTACTACTACCACCACCTCTATGACCACTACTACTACCACCACCTCTATGACCACTACTACCACCACCACCACCTCTATGACCACTACTACTACCACCACCACCATCTCTATGACCACTACTACCACCACCACCTCTATGACCACTACTACCACCACCACCACCTCTATGACCACTACTACCACCACCACCACCTCTATGACCACTACTACCACCACCACCACCTCTATGATCACTACTACTACCACCACCACCTCTATGATCACTACTACTACCACCACCACCTCTATGATCACTACTACTACCACCACCACCTCTATGACCACTACTACCACCACCACCACCTCTATGATCACTACTACCACCACCACCACCTCTTTGACCACTACTACCACCACCTCTATGACCACTACTACCACCACCACCACCTCTATGACCACTACTACCACCACCACCTCTATGACCACTACTACCACCACCACCACCTCTATGACCACTACTACCACCACCACCACCTCTATGACCACTACTACCAAAACCACCACCTCTATGACCACTACTACCACCACCTCTATGACCACTACTACCACCTCCATCTCTATGACCACTACTACCACCACCACCTCTATGACCACTACTACCACCACCACCACCTCTATGACCACTACCACCACCACCTCTATGACTACTACTACCACCACCACCTCTATGACCACTACTACCACCACCATCTCTATGACCACTACTACCACCACCACCACCTCTATGACCACTACTACCACCACCACCATCTCTATGACCACTACTACCACCACCATCTCTATGACCACTACTACCACCACCACCACCTCTATGACCACTACTACCACCACCACCATCTCTATGACCACTACTACCACCACCACCATCTCTATGACCACTACTACCACCACCACCTCTATGACTACTACTACTACCACCACCACCTCTATGACCACTACTACCACCACCACCACCTCTATGACCACTACTACCACCACCATCTCTATGACCACTACTACCACCACCACCTCTATGACTACTACTACTACCACCACCACCTCTATGACCACTACTACCACCACCACCACCTCTATGACCACTACTACCACCACCACCACCTCTATGACCACTACTACCACCACCACCACCTCTATGATCACTTCTACCACCACCACCACCTCTATGACCACTACTACCACCACCACCTCTATGACCACTACTACCACCACCATCTCTATGACCACTACTACCACCACCACCACCTCTATGACCACTACTACCACCACCACCATCTCTATGACCACTACTACCACCACCACCATCTCTATGACCACTACTACCACCACCACCTCTATGACTACTACTACTACCACCACCACCTCTATGACCACTACTACCACCACCACCACCTCTATGACCACTACTACCACCACCATCTCTATGACCACTACTACCACCACCACCTCTATGACTACTACTACTACCACCACCACCTCTATGACCACTACTACCACCACCACCACCTCTATGACCACTACTACCACCACCACCACCTCTATGACCACTACTACCACCACCATCTCTATGACCACTACTACCACCACCACCTCTATGACTACTACTACTACCACCACCACCTCTATGACCACTACTACCACCACCACCACCTCTATGACCACTACTACCACCACCACCACCTCTATGACCACTACTACCACCACCACCATCTCTATGATCACTACTACCACCACCACCACCTCTATGACCACTACCACCACCACCACCTCTATGACCACTACTACCACCACCTCTATGACCACTACTACTACCACCACCATCTCTATGACCACCACTACCACCACCACCTCTATGACCACTACCACCACCACCACCTCTATGACCACTACTACCACCACCACCACCTCTATGACCACTACTACCACCACCTCTATGACCACTACTACCACCACCACCACCTCTATGACCACTACTACCACCACCACCTCTATGACCACTACTACTACCACCACCTCTATGACCACTACTACCACCACCACCACCTCTATGACCACTACTACCACCACCACCACCTCTATGACCACTACTACCACCACCATCTCTATGACCACTACTACCACCACCACCACCTCTATGACCACTACTACCACCACCACCTCTATGACCACTACTACCACCACCACCACCTCTATGACCACTACCACCACCACCACCTCTATGACCACTACTACCACCACCACCACCTCTATGACCACTACTACCACCACCACCTCTATGACTACTACTACTACCACCACCACCTCTATGACCACTACTACTACCACCACCACCTCTATGACTACTACTACTACCACCACCACCTCTATGACCACTACTACCACCACCACCACCTCTATGACCACTACTACTACCACCACCTCTATGACCACTACTACCACCACCACCACCTCTATGACCACTACTACCACCACCACCTCTATGACTACTACTACTACCACCACCACCTCTATGACCACTACTACTACCACCACCACCTCTATGACTACTACTACTACCACCACCTCTATGACCACTACTACTACCACCACCTCTATGACCACTACTACCACCACCACCACCTCTATGACCACTACTACTACCACCACTACCATCTCTATGACCACTACTACCACCACCACCTCTATGACCACTACTACCACCACCACCACCTCTATGACCACTACTACCACCTCTATGACCACTAGTACCACCACCACCACCTCTATGATCACTACTACTACCACCACCACCTCTATGATCACTACTACTACCACCACCACCTCTATGATCACTACTACTACCACCACCACCTCTATGACCACTACTACCACCACCACCACCTCTATGATCACTACTACCACCACCACCACCTCTATGACCACTACTACCACCACCTCTATGACCACTACTACCACCACCACCACCTCTATGACCACTACTACCACCACCACCTCTATGACCACTACTACCACCACCACCACCTCTATGACCACTACTACCACCACCACCACCTCTATGACCACTACTACCACCACCACCACCTCTATGACCACTACTACCACCACCTCTATGACCACTACTACCACCTCCATCTCTATGACCACTACTACCACCACCACCTCTATGACCACTACTACCACCACCACCACCTCTATGACCACTACCACCACCACCTCTATGACCACTACCACCACCACCACCTCTATGACCACTACTACCACCACCACCACCTCTATGACCACTACTACCACCACCACCTCTATGACTACTACTACTACCACCACCACCTCTATGACCACTACTACTACCACCACCACCTCTATGACTACTACTACTACCACCACCACCTCTATGACCACTACTACCACCACCACCACCTCTATGACCACTACTACTACCACCACCTCTATGACCACTACTACCACCACCACCACCTCTATGACCACTACTACCACCACCACCTCTATGACTACTACTACTACCACCACCACCTCTATGACCACTACTACTACCACCACCACCTCTATGACTACTACTACTACCACCACCTCTATGACCACTACTACTACCACCACCTCTATGACCACTACTACCACCACCACCACCTCTATGACCACTACTACTACCACCACCACCATCTCTATGACCACTACTACCACCACCACCTCTATGACCACTACTACCACCACCACCACCTCTATGACCACTACTACCACCACCACCACCTCTATGACCACTACTACCACCACCACCACCTCTATGATCACTACTACTACCACCACCACCTCTATGATCACTACTACTACCACCACCACCTCTATGATCACTACTACTACCACCACCACCTCTATGACCACTACTACCACCACCACCACCTCTATGATCACTACTACCACCACCACCACCTCTATGACCACTACTACCACCACCTCTATGACCACTACTACCACCACCACCACCTCTATGACCACTACTACCACCACCACCTCTATGACCACTACTACCACCACCACCACCTCTATGACCACTACTACCACCACCACCACCTCTATGACCACTACTACCACCACCACCACCTCTATGACCACTACTACCACCACCTCTATGACCACTACTACCACCTCCATCTCTATGACCACTACTACCACCACCACCTCTATGACCACTACTACCACCACCACCACCTCTATGACCACTACCACCACCACCTCTATGACTACTACTACCACCACCACCTCTATGACCACTACTACCACCACCATCTCTATGACCACTACTACCACCACCACCACCTCTATGACCACTACTACCACCACCACCATCTCTATGACCACTACTACCACCACCATCTCTATGACCACTACTACCACCACCACCACCTCTATGACCACTACTACCACCACCACCATCTCTATGACCACTACTACCACCACCACCATCTCTATGACCACTACTACCACCACCACCTCTATGACTACTACTACTACCACCACCACCTCTATGACCACTACTACCACCACCACCACCTCTATGACCACTACTACCACCACCACCACCTCTATGACCACTACTACCACCACCACCTCTATGACTACTACTACTACCACCACCACCTCTATGACCACTACTACCACCACCACCACCTCTATGACCACTACTACCACCACCACCACCTCTATGACCACTACTACCACCACCACCACCTCTATGATCACTACTACCACCACCACCACCTCTATGACCACTACTACCACCACCCCCTCTATGACCACTACTACCACCACCATCTCTATGACCACTACTACCACCACCACCACCTCTATGACCACTACTACCACCACCACCATCTCTATGACCACTACTACCACCACCACCATCTCTATGACCACTACTACCACCACCACCTCTATGACTACTACTACTACCACCACCACCTCTATGACCACTACTACCACCACCACCACCTCTATGACCACTACTACCACCACCATCTCTATGACCACTACTACCACCACCACCTCTATGACTACTACTACTACCACAACCACCTCTATGACCACTACTACCACCACCACCACCTCTATGACCACTACTACCACCACCACCACCTCTATGACCACTACTACCACCACCATCTCTATGACCACTACTACCACCACCACCTCTATGAATACTACTACTACCACCACCACCTCTATGACCACTACTACCACCACCACCACCTCTATGACCACTACTACCACCACCACCACCTCTATGACCACTACTACCACCACCACCATCTCTATGATCACTACTACCACCACCACCACCTCTATGACCACTACCACCACCACCACCTCTATGACCACTACTACCACCACCTCTATGACCACTACTACTACCACCACCATCTCTATGACCACCACTACCACCACCACCTCTATGACCACTACCACCACCACCACCTCTATGACCACTACTACCACCACCACCACCTCTATGACCACTACTACCACCACCTCTATGACCACTACTACCACCACCACCACCTCTATGACCACTACTACCACCACCACCTCTATGACCACTACTACTACCACCACCTCTATGACCACTACTACCACCACCACCACCTCTATGACCACTACTACCACCACCACCACCTCTATGACCACTACTACCACCACCATCTCTATGACCACTACTACCACCACCACCACCTCTATGACCACTACTACCACCACCACCTCTATGACCACTACTACCACCACCACCACCTCTATGACCACTACCACCACCACCACCTCTATGACCACTACTACCACCACCACCACCTCTATGACCACTACTACCACCACCACCTCTATGACTACTACTACTACCACCACCACCTCTATGACCACTACTACTACCACCACCACCTCTATGACTACTACTACTACCACCACCACCTCTATGACCACTACTACCACCACCACCACCTCTATGACCACTACTACTACCACCACCTCTATGACCACTACTACCACCACCACCACCTCTATGACCACTACTACCACCACCACCTCTATGACTACTACTACTACCACCACCACCTCTATGACCACTACTACTACCACCACCACCTCTATGACTACTACTACTACCACCACCTCTATGACCACTACTACTACCACCACCTCTATGACCACTACTACCACCACCACCACCTCTATGACCACTACTACTACCACCACCACCATCTCTATGACCACTACTACCACCACCACCTCTATGACCACTACTACCACCACCACCACCTCTATGACCACTACTACCACCACCACCACCTCTATGACCACTACTACCACCACCACCACCTCTATGATCACTACTACTACCACCACCACCTCTATGATCACTACTACTACCACCACCACCTCTATGATCACTACTACTACCACCACCACCTCTATGACCACTACTACCACCACCACCACCTCTATGATCACTACTACCACCACCACCACCTCTATGACCACTACTACCACCACCTCTATGACCACTACTACCACCACCACCACCTCTATGACCACTACTACCACCACCACCTCTATGACCACTACTACCACCACCACCACCTCTATGACCACTACTACCACCACCACCACCTCTATGACCACTACTACCACCACCACCACCTCTATGACCACTACTACCACCACCTCTATGACCACTACTACCACCTCCATCTCTATGACCACTACTACCACCACCACCTCTATGACCACTACTACCACCACCACCACCTCTATGACCACTACCACCACCACCTCTATGACTACTACTACCACCACCACCTCTATGACCACTACTACCACCACCATCTCTATGACCACTACTACCACCACCACCACCTCTATGACCACTACTACCACCACCACCATCTCTATGACCACTACTACCACCACCATCTCTATGACCACTACTACCACCACCACCACCTCTATGACCACTACTACCACCACCACCATCTCTATGACCACTACTACCACCACCACCATCTCTATGACCACTACTACCACCACCACCTCTATGACTACTACTACTACCACCACCACCTCTATGACCACTACTACCACCACCACCATCTTTATGACCACTACTACCACCACCACCATCTCTATGACCACTACTACCACCACCACCTCTATGACTACTACTACTACCACCACCACCTCTATGACCACTACTACCACCACCACCACCTCTATGACCACTACTACCACCACCATCTCTATGACCACTACTACCACCACCACCTCTATGACTACTACTACTACCACCACCACCTCTATGACCACTACTACCACCACCACCACCTCTATGACCACTACTACCACCACCACCACCTCTATGACCACTACTACTACCACCACCACCTCTATGATCACTACTACCACCACCACCACCTCTATGACCACTACCACCACCACCACCTCTATGACCACTACTACCACCACCTCTATGACCACTACTACTACCACCACCATCTCTATGACCACCACTACCACCACCACCTCTATGACCACTACCACCACCACCACCTCTATGACCACTACTACCACCACCACCACCTCTATGACCACTACTACCACCACCTCTATGACCACTACTACCACCACCACCACCTCTATGACCACTACTACCACCACCACCTCTATGACCACTACTACTACCACCACCTCTATGACCACTACTACCACCACCACCACCTCTATGACCACTACTACCACCACCACCACCTCTATGACCACTACTACCACCACCATCTCTATGACCACTACTACCACCACCACCACCTCTATGACCACTACTACCACCACCACCTCTATGACCACTACTACCACCACCACCACCTCTATGACCACTACCACTACCACCACCTCTATGACCACTACTACCACCACCACCACCTCTATGACCACTACTACCACCACCACCTCTATGACTACTACTACTACCACCACCACCTCTATGACCACTACTACTACCACCACCACCTCTATGACTACTACTACTACCACCACCACCTCTATGACCACTACTACCACCACCACCACCTCTATGACCACTACTACTACCACCACCTCTATGACCACTTCTACCACCACCACCACCTCTATGACCACTACTACCACCACCACCTCTATGACTACTACTACTACCACCACCACCTCTATGACCACTACTACTACCACCACCACCTCTATGACTACTACTACTACCACCACCTCTATGACCACTACTACTACCACCACCTCTATGACCACTACTACCACCACCACCACCTCTATGACCACTACTACTACCACCACCACCATCTCTATGACCACTACTACCACCACCACCTCTATGACCACTACTACCACCACCACCACCTCTATGACCACTACTACTACCACCACCACCTCTATGATCACTACTACTACCACCACCACCTCTATGACCACTACCACCACCACCTCTATGACTACTACTACCACCACCACCTCTATGACCACTACTACCACCACCATCTCTATGACCACTACTACCACCACCACCACCTCTATGACCACTACTACCACCACCACCACCTCTATGACCACTACTACCACCACCACCACCTCTATGACCACTACTACCACCACCACCACCTCTATGACCACTACTACCACCACCACCTCTATGATCACTACTACTACCACCACCACCTCTATGATCACTACTACTACCACCACCACCTCTATGATCACTACTACTACCACCATCACCTCTATGACCACTACTACCACCACCACCACCTCTATGATCACTACTACCACCACCACCACCTCTATGATCACTACTACTACCACCATCACCTCTATCATCACTACTACCACCACCACCACCTCTATGATCACTACTACCACCACCACCACCTCTATGACCACTACTACCACCACCACCTCTAGGATCACTACTACTACCACCATCACCTCTATGACCACTACTACCACCACCACCACCTCTATGATCACTACTACCACCACCACCACCTCTATGACCACTACTACCACCACCACCTCTAGGATCACTACTACTACCACCACCACCTCTATGATCACTACTACTACCAACATCACCTCTATGACCACTACTACCACCACCACCTCTATGATCACTACTACTACCACCATCACCTCTATGACCACTACTACCACCACCACCACCTCTATGATCACTACTACCACCACCACCACCTCTATGACCACTACTACCACCACCACCTCTAGGATCACTACTACTACCACCACCACCTCTATGATCACTACTACTACCACCACCACCTCTATGATCACTACTACTACCACCATCACCTCTATGACCACTACTACCACCACCACCACCTCTATGATCTCAACTACCACCACCACCACCTCTATGACCACTACCACCACCACCACCTCTATGACCACTATTACCACCACCATCTCTATGACCACTACTACCACCACCACCACCTCTATGACCACTACTACTACCACCACCACCTCTATGACCACTACTACTACTACCACCACCTCTATGACCACTACTACTACCACCACCATCTCTATGACCACTACTACCACCACCACCACCTCTATGACCACTACTACTACTACCACCACCTCTATGACCACTACTACCACCACCACCTCTATGACTACTACTACTACCACCACCACCTCTATGATCACTACTACTACCACCATCACCTCTATGACCACTACTACCACCACCACCACCTCTATGATCTCAACTACCACCACCACCACCTCTATGACCACTACCACCACCACCACCTCTATGACTACTACTACCACCACCACCTCTATGACCACTACTACTACCACCACCACCTCTATGACCACTACCACCACCACCACCTCTATGACCACCACCACCACGATGACATCAACAGGTGCTCTCGAGCATGCAGCTGTGGAGTGGGTGTTCCTCTGTGGCTGACCTCCTCGCTTGCGAGCAGTACAAGCTCTATGAGGTGGGTGGTGGTGGTGGGTGAGGAATGGTGGGTGCCATGGTGGTGGGTGAGGAATGGTGGGTGGCATGGTGGTGTGTGGGGGGTGGCATGGTGGTGAGGAATGGTGGGTGGCATGGTGGTGGGTGGGGGGTGGCATGGTGGTGGGTGGGGGGTGGCATGGTGGTGGGTGGGGGGTGGCATGGTGGTGAGAATGGTGGGTGCCATGGTGGTGGTGAGGAATGGTGGTGGGTGCCATGGTGGTGGTGGCATGGTGGTGGGTGGTGGTGGCATGGTGGTGGTGGCATGGTGGTGGGTGGTGGTGGCATGGTTGTGGGTGGCATGGTGGTGGTGGCATGGTGGTGGGTGGCATGGTTGTGGGTGGGGGTGGCATGGTTGTGGGTGGCATGGTGGTGGGTGGTGGGTGGCATGGTTGTGGGTGGGGGTGGCATGGTGGTGGGTGGCATGGTGGGGGGTGGGGGTGGCATGGTGGGTGTGGCATGGTGGTGGGTGGCATGGTGGTGGTGGCATGGTGGTGGGTGGTGGTGGCATGGTTGTGGGTGGCATGGTGGTGGGTGGTGGGTGGCATGGTTGTGAGTGGGGGTGGCATGGTGGTGGGTGGCATGGTTGTGGGTGGGGGTGGCATGGTTGTGGGTGGGGGTGGCATGGTTGTGGGTGGGGGTGGCATGGTTGTGGGTGGGGGTGGCATGGTGGGGGTGGCATGGTGGGGGGTGGGGGTGGCATGGTGGGGGTGGCATGGTGGTGGGTGGCATGGTTGTGGGTGGGGGTGGCATGGTGGTGGGTGGCATGGTTGTGGGTGGGGGTGGCATGTTTGTGGGTGGGGGTGGCATGGTGGTGGGTGGCATGGTTTTGGGTGGGGGTGGCATGGTGGTGGGTGGCATGGTTGTGGGTGGGGGTGGCATGGTAGTGGGTGGCATGGTGGTGGGTGGGGGTGGCATGGTGGTGGGTGGCATGGTGGGGGTGGAATGGTGGTGGGTGGGGGTGGCATGGTGGTGGGTGGCATGGTGGTGGGTGGCATGGTGGTGGGTGGCATGGTGGTGGGTGGCATGGTGGTGGGTTGTGGGTGGCTAGGTGGTGGATGGCATGGTTGTGAGTGGCATGGTGGGGGTGGAATGGTGGTGGGTGGGGGTGGCATGGTTGTGGGTGGGGGTGGCATGTTTGTGGGTGGGGGTGGCATGGTTGTGAGTGGCATTGTGGGGGTGGCATGGTGGTGGGTGGCATGGTGGTGGGTGGGGGTGGCATGGTGTGGGTGGCATGGTTGTGGGTGGCATGGTGGTGGGTGGCATGGTGGTGGGTGGCATGGTGGTGGGTGGTGGTGGCATGGTGGGGGTGGCATGGTGGTGGGTGGTATGGTGGTGAGTGGCATGGTGGTGGGTGGTAGGTGGCATGGTGGTGGGTGGCATGGTGAGGGTGGCATGGTGGTGGGTGGTATGGTGGTGGGTGGCATGGTGATGGGTGGCATGGTGGTGGGTGTGAGTGGCATGGTTGTGAGTGGCATGGTGGGGGTGGAATGGTGGTGGGTGGGGGTGGCATGGTGGTGGGTGGCATGGTGGTGGGTTGTGGGTGGCTAGGTGGTGGGTGGCATGGTTGTGAGTGGCATTGTGGGGGTGGCATGGTGGTGGGTGGCATGGTGGTGGGTGGCATGGTGGTGGGTGGCATGGTGGTGGGTGGGGGTGGCATGGTGTGGGTGGCATGGTTGTGGGTGGCATGGTGGTGGGTGGCATGGTGGTGGGTGACATGGTGGTGGGTGGTGGTGGCATGGTGGGGGTGGCATGGTGCTGGGTGGTATGGTGGTGAGTGGCATGGTGGTGGGTGGTGGGTGGCATGGTGGTGGGTGGCATGGTGAGGGTGGCATGGTGGTGGGTGGTATGGTGGTGGGTGGCATGGTGATGGGTGGCATGGTGATGGGTGGCATGGTGGTGGGTGGGGGTGGCATGGTGGTGGGTGGCATGGTGGTGGGTGGGGGTGGTGGGTGGCATGGTGGTGGGTGGCATGGTGGTGGGTGGGGGTGGCATGGTGGGGGTGGCATGGTTGGGGGTGGCATGGTGGTGGGTGGCATGGTGGTGGGTGGGGGTGGCATGGTGGTGGGTGGCATGGTGGTGGGGGGGGTGGCATGGTGGTGGGTGATTATGGGAAGGGTGGTGAAGAATGGAGGGTGACAAGGGGAGGGGATGATGGGGGAAGGGGAGGAGAAGGAATTTGGTGGTGAGGGGCGTTGTGAAATATAGTTGGTAAGATAGTAGCTGATGGTGATGAAGTAGTGGTGATAGTAGTAGAGGTATGAGAAAATGATGATCATCATCTTGACACCCACGTGACAGGTCTTCAGCGATGACGACCTGCAGAAGGTGACGTCAGAGCTGACGTCATGCATGGTCCAGCGAATCAGAGAGGGCGAGGAGGGTGTCGTGGTGGCAGGAGGAGAAGGTCGTTAAATATTTATGAATCACTTTGGGACCGAATATTATTTAAATTAATTATTAAATAAATAAGATTTAAGAGTTTATTAAAAAAATTATAATTAAATGATTACTCAAGTTTTTAAAGTCTTTTTCTGATCAATTTAACTTACCTTGTATGTAGTAATAGTGTTTTTTACAATAAGGAAATAAAATTTGAAAACGCTTTATTTGTATTGAGAAAGTGTACAGAGATTTTGAAGGAAGAAGCCAATAGGAATCAACTATCCATCTCCACCTTTTGTTATCATGATGATCTCTCAAGGCACTGAATGCTTTACAGACAAGAGCAAATGCTGCAGATAGATAACATGATGTCCGTAGTAGTCTAGATAGCTTATACGTTCAGTGCATACGATGATGATGTTGATGATAGTGAAAGTGATATGATGATGATGGTGATGATAGTGAAAGTGATATGATGATGATGGTGATGATAGTGAAAGTGATATGATGATGATGGTGATGATAGTGAAAGTGATATGATGATGATAAAATGATAAAAGAGAGAAAGGCAGTGCAGATTGAATGCCTGGAGGCTGATACGTGTGTGATGGAGGTTGGAGCTGATATAAGCATTGAATGTAAGACAACTCAGATGATGAATATGTATACTCCTCCTTCCATCTCTTCTTCCTTCTCTCACTCCTCCTTCCATCTCTTCTTCCTTCTCTCACTCCTCCTTCCATCTCTTCTTCCTTCTCTCACTCCTCCTTCCATCTCTTCTTCCTTCTCTCACTCCTCCTTCCATCTCTTCTTCCTTCTCTCACTCCTCCTTCCATCTCTTCTTCCTTCTCTCACTCCTCCTTCCATCTCTTCTTCCTTCTCTCACTCCTCCTCCTACACCATGCCCCTCTCTCCTCTGTACCTCTCAATCTCTCCCCAGATCCTGTACAAATCTCCGAACCTGACGAATAATTAGAAAAGCAAATCTCCACCATTAGCAAAGAATGATGATGATGATGACGATGATAATGATGATGGAAACGATGATGATGACGATGATAATGATGATAAGGAAGATGATGAAGGCGATGATGTTGAAAATGATGATGGTGATGATAATGAAGATGATGGTGAGGATGATGATGATGGCAGGCACTTAATGTTGAGCGCTTCAAGATCATCCCTCGTGACCAGCTCCAGCAGGTGACGTAACTCAAACTCCTCCTTCAAGATCTGTTGGCAGTGGTGATGATGATGATAGCATTGATGATGATGATGATTGCAATGGTAATGATGATGATGATTGCAGTGGTGATGATCATGATTATTGCAACGAAATGGAATCTATATATATAAAAAATTAATCGTGAAAATAAACTTTTAATACAAAATATTATATTTAACAAATAAAAATAATATAAGACCTTATTGGCAGACGCTTCAGACACTTGCATCTGATGCAGCCAATCATACACCTCCGAATTGACTGTCTCCCTCAGCACTTACATAATAAAAAAAGGATAATAAAAATATAAATTTGTGAAAAATATTTGATGAAAAAAAATATATTAATGGAATAAAAAGAATATTAATGAAATAAAAAATAATTTTAATGAAATAAAAAACAATTATAATGAAATAAAAAATAATTGTAATACAAATAATAATAATAATAAAAATATAATTTAAAAAATTCAAATAAAATAGTCAATACATTTAGCGCGCTGGAGAGTGGGCTGCAGCTGCCGCAAGTGGTGCTCGCTGCGCAGGTTGCACGCGATGAGTTCTCTGTCCAATGAGGAGAATGAGAGGTCCCATTAAAATATGGATGCAGTGAAGAGAAATGTATTTAATTTATGAACTAACATCTCGTCTCTCACCACACCCCCTCCCCCCCTCCTCATCACCACTATCGTCACCACAACTAACACCCACACTACCACCACAATCATCCCCATCATCATTAGCCACCACATCACCACCATCATCACTACCCCTACCATCATCCTCATCACCACCATCAACATCATCATCATCCCCACCATCCCCATCATCATCATCATCATCATCATCAGCACCGACTTGACAACTTGCATGTGCAGATTGGTGGTGCTGATGCTCCTGATGATCACCTCCTTGCTTATCAGCTGACTCTTGATCAGTTTGTGAAGGAGGCTGTTGGATGGATGGATGGAGTGAAGGATGAATGGATGGAGTGATGGATGGGTGGATGAGAAGAGAGATGGATTAATAGATGGATAGAGGAATGGATGGATGGAGTGAGGGATGGATAGATGGATGGAAAGAGGAAGGGATAGATGGAGGGATGAATGAATGGATGGAGTGAAAGTTTATGGATGGATTAAGTGAAGGATGAATGGATGAAGTGAAGAGTGGATGGGTTAAGTGAAAGATAGAGAAAGAGGTAGATGGACGGATGGAAAGAGATGGATAGATGAGAGCATAAGACAATCACTTCGTATTTTCCTCCACTAATAAGTCCTGCTTTTTCTGTGGTTGCATACGCTTAGCCATCTGTGTGTGTATGTGTGTTTAAGTCTAAAGAAAGCAAAACTAGAGATATAACTACACATAAAACCACACATACATCCTACTTATATAACCCCATATACAATTACACATACAAAAAAACATTCAACCACACATACAAACACACATACATACAAACACACACACATACAAGCACAGATACTACGCCACAAACAAGTCAACAAGCCAACACACACACACAAGTGACCTACCTTTTCGAGGGACGACGAATCCTGCGATGCCACGTCATCGTCCACGTGCACGCCTGAGTCACCATCGTCCCGGAAGGATTGACCTAGTTCTAGATGATGATGATGATGATGATGATGGTGGTGGCGATGATGATGATGATGATGATGATGGTGGTGGCGATGATGATGATGATGATGATGATGGTGGTGGCGATGATGATGATGATGATGATGATGGTGGTGGCGATGATGATGATGATGATGATGGTGGTGGCGATGATGATGATGATGATGATGATGGTGGTGGCGATGATGATGATGGTGATGATGATGGTGGTGGCGATGATGAAAGTTATGATGATGATGGCGATGATGATGATGATGATGATTTCCAGACCAGGAGAGATGATGCAGATGACTTGGTGAGTGGTGCTCCTGATGATAGTGTCCAAGGCGAACATCCAATGAGGTTCGATCTTGTGTGCTCTCAAGACGCCTGATACCTTGGTGCACGGATGGATGGATGGTGGGATAGATAAATAAATGGAGAATGGATAGAAAGATGGTTGGATGATAATATGGATGGATGGATGGGTGAATGATTATATAGAGGGATGAATGCATGAATGGATAGATGCATGAACGGATGGAAGAATGGATAGAGGGATAGAAGAATGGAGAGATAAAAGAAGGATGGGTAGATGGAAGAATGGAGAGATGAAAGGAGGATGGGTAGATGGATGAATGGAGAGATGAAAGGAGGATGGGTAGATGGATGGATGGAGAGATGAAAAGAGGATGGGTAGATGGATGAATGGAGAGATGAAAGGAGGATGGGTAGATGGATGGATGGAGAGATGAAAGGAGGATGGGTAGATGGATGGATGGAGAGATGAAAAGAGGATGGGTAGATGGATGAATGGAGAGATGAAAGGAGGATGGGTAGATGGATGAATGGAGAGATGAAAGGAGGATGGGTAGATGGATGGATGGATGGATGAGTGCTGACGATCTCCTGGAAGATGTAGGCAGCGAGCAACAGTTCCGTCTTCGCCTTCGTCTCGAACTGCACCTCCTCGTTCAGGTGGTCTTGGTGGGGGAGTGGTGGTGGTGCTGATGATGATCTTCACTACATTATTATTAATTTAATATTATTATATAAATTATTCAATTGTTATTAATATTATTATTATTATTAGTAGTAGTAGTACAAGTAGTAGTAGTAGTGGCAGTAGTAGTAGTAGTAGTAGTAGTGGTAGTGGTAGTGGTAGTAGTAGTGGTAGTAGTAGTAGTAGTAGTAGTAGTAGTAGTAGTAGTAGTAGTAGTAGTAGTAGTGGTAGTAGTAGTAGTAGTAGTAGTAGTAGTAGTAGTAGTAGTAGTAGTAGTAGTAGTAGCAGTAGTAGTAGTAGTAGTAGTAGTAGTAGTAGTAGTAGTAGTAGTAGTATTGTCACCGATGACGAGCTTGAGTTTGTGGTTGTCACCGTCATTGATGAACTCCTTCATGCCGTCAAGCAGTTTCATCAAGTGCTCCTGATGATGGTGACGCCGACAATGATGATGATGGTGATGATGACGACGATGATGATGATGATGATGATGAGGATGACGACGATAATGATGATGATGATGTTAATGATGATGATGACGATGATGATGATAGTAATGATGGGATACTTTATTGATTTTGTGGCTAGTGGGTTGGTTCGGCTTCAGCTGCAGCTGCCGCAGCCACTTGTCACAGATCTGTCAATGTGTGTGTGGTGTGTGTGTGTGTGTGTGGTGGTGGTGTTGGTGTGTGTGTGTGGTGGTGGTGTTGTTGCTGTGTGTGTGTGTGTGTGTGTGTGTGTGTGGTGGTGTCAGTGTTGGTGTGTGTGTGTGTGTGGTGGTGGTCGTGTTGGTGTGTGTGTGTGGTGGTGGTGGTGTTGCTGTGTGTGTGGTGGTGCCAGTGTTGCTGTGTGTGTGTGTGTGTGTGTGGTGGTGTTGGTGTGTGTGTGTGTGTGTGTGGTTCCAGTGTTGCTGTGTGTGTGTGGTGGTGGTGGTGTTGCTGTGTGTGTGTGGTGGTGGTGGTGTTACTGTGTGTGTGTGGTGGTAGTGTTGGTGTGTGTGTGTGGTGGTAGTGTTGGTGTGTGTGTGTGGTGGTAGTGTTGGTGGTGTTGCTGTGTGTGTCTGGTGGTAGTGTTGGTGTGTGTGTGTGGTGGTGTTGCTGTGTGTGTGTGGTGGTAGTGTTGGTGTGTGTGTGTGGTGGTGGTGTTGCTGTGTGTGTGTGGTGGTAGTGTTGGTGTGTGTGTGTGTGGTGTCAGTGTTGGTGGCGTGTGTTTGTGGTGGTGGTGTTGGTGTGTGTGTGTGTGTGTGGTGGTGGTGGTGTTGCTGTGTGTGTGTGTGTGTGTGTGTGTGTGTGTGTGTGTGTGTGTGTGTGTGTGTGTGTGTGTGTGTGTGTGTGTGTGTGTGTGTGTGGTGCCAGTGTTGCTGTGTGTGTGTGGTGGTGGTGGTGTTGCTGTGTGTGTGTGGTGGTGGTGGTGTTGCTGTGTGTGTGTGGTGGTAGTGTTGGTGTGTGTGTGTGGTGGTAGTGTTGGTGTGTGTGTGTGGTGGTAGTGTTGGTGTGTGTGTGTGGTGGTAGTGTTGGTGTGTGTGTGTGGTTGTGTGTTGGTGGTGTTGCTGTGTGTGTGTGGTGGTAGTGTTTGTCTGTGTGTGTGGTGGTGTTGTTGCTGTGTGTGTGTGGTGGTAGTGTTGGTGTGTGTGTGGTGTCAGTGTTGGTGGCGTTTGTGTGTGTGGTGGTGGTGGTGTTGCTGTGTGTGTGTGTGTGGTGCAAGTGTTGCTGTGTGTGTGTGTGGTGGTGTTGCTGTGTGTGTGTGTGGTGCCAGTGTTGCTGTGCGTGTGTGTGGTGCCAGTGTTGCTGTGTGTGTGTGTGTGGTGCCAGTGTTGCTGTGTGTGTGTGTGTGTGTGTGGTGGTAGTGTTGGTGGCGTGTGTGTGTGTGGTGGTGGTGGTGTTGCTGTGTGTGTGTGTGTGGTGGTGCCAGTGTTGCTGTGTGTGTGTGTGTGGTGTCAGTGTTGCTGTGTGTGTGTGTGTGGTGGTAGTGGTGTTGCTGTGTGTGTGTGTGTGTGTGTGTGGTGGTAGTGTTGCTGTGTGTGTGTGTGTGTGGTGTCAGTGTTGGTGGCGTGTGTGTGTGTGGTGCCAGTGTTGCTGTGTGTGTGTGTGTGGTGGTGGTGGTGTTGCTGTGTGTGTGTGTGTGGTGGTGGTGGTGTTGCTGTGTGTGTGTGTGTGGTGGTGGTGGTGTTGCTGTGTGTGTGTGTGTGGTGCAAGTGTTGCTGTGTGTGTGTGTGTGGTGGTGGTGGTGTTGCTGTGTGTGTGGTGGTGCCAGTGTTGCTGTGTGTGTGTGTGTGGTGGTGCCAGTGTTGCTGTGTGTGTGTGTGTGGTGTCAGTGTTGCTGTGTGTGTGTGTGTGGTGGTAGTGGTGTTGCTGTGTGTGTGTGTGTGTGGTGGTAGTGTTGCTGTGTGTGTGTGGTGTCAGTGTTGATGGCGTGTGTGTGTGTGGTGCCAGTGTTGCTGTGTGTGTGTGTGTGGTGGTGGTGGTGTTGCTGTGTGTGTGTGTGTGGTGGTGGTGGTGTTGCTGTGTGTGTGTGTGTGGTGGTGGTGGTGTTGCTGTGTGTGTGTGTGTGGTGCCAGTGTTGCTGTGTGTGTGTGTGTGGTGTCAGTGTTGCTGTGTGTGTGTGTGTGGTGCCAGTGTTGCTGTGTGTGTGTGTGTGGTGTCAGTGTTGGTGGCGTGTGTGTGGTGGTGCAGTCACGATGATGATAATCGATTAGTGAATTTTCTAAGTAAATCCACCTACCTGTTCACTCATCCGTCCATTTGCCCACCCACAAACCCCCTCCCCCCCATCCATCCATCTTCCCCTATTCACACAACCATCTTCCACCCTTCCATCCATCCATCCATCCACCTCTTCCTGGTCATCCGTCAACACCTTCACCAACGTCAACTTCCGTTCAGAGTCCTTCTTCAGCATGTAGAAGCTGTCGTCATTGGCCAGTCCCACGTCTGGAGTGACCAATGAGGCTTCAGAACTGGGAAATGGTGTCATTCGATTGGTTGTTGCTAAGGTGGTTGTTATTGGATTGGCTAGTTGTTGATAAGGTGGTTATATTTGATTGATTGATTGGTTGGCTGCTAAGGTGGTTTTATTTGATTGATTGGTTGGTTGCTAAGGGGGTTTTATTTGATTGGTGGTTTGGTTGCTAAGGTAGTTGTTATTTGATTGGACAGGATATCTTAACTATGACCAGCCTCAACCAATGAAGAATCTATTAATTGGTTAGTATCAATGCTTAACTAAGGATGATTGAAGAAGGATGGCTTAACTACGGTAGAATCTAAAAGTGCGAATAGAATGCTGGCTAAATGGATGATATGTTAGGTCGAGGAAACAATCAAAACTGTTCCAAATATGCTTGGAGAATGTATGGGAATGTGTGTTGGGATGTATGAATAGATGGGAGAGGGTGCGTGGGGAGATAGTGGGAGGATTTGTAGAAAAATGGTTGTGAAGGTGTACAGAGATGCACGGTGGAGGGAGGGTGTACAGGGGATGCACGGTGGAGGGAGAGTGTACAGGGGATGCACGGTGGAGGGAGGGTGTACAGGGGATGCACGGTGGAGGGAGGGTGTACAGGGGATGCACGGTGGAGGGAGGGTGTACAGGGGATGCACGGTGGAGTGAGGGTGTACAGGGGATGCACGGTGGAGGAAGGGTGTACAGGGGATGCACGGTGGAGGGAGGGTGTACAGGGGATGCACGGTGGAGTGAGGGTGTACAGGGGATGCACGGTGGAGGGAGGATGTACAGAGATGCACGGTGGAGGGAGGGTGTACAGGGGATGCACGGTGGAGGGAGGGTGTACAGGGGATGTACGGTGGAGGGAGGGTGTACAGAGGATGCATGGTGGAGGGAGGGTGTACAAGGGATGCACGGTGGAGGGAGGGTGTACAGGGGATGCACGGTAGAGGGAGGGTGTAAAGGGGATGCACGGTGGAGGGAGGGTGTACAGGGGATGCACGGTGGAGGGAGGGTGTACAGGGGATGCACGGTGGAGGGAGGGTGTACAGAGGATGCATGGTGGAGGGAGGGTGTACAGAGGATGCATGGTGGAGGGAGGGTGTACAAGAGATGCACGGTGGAGGGAGGGTGTACAGGGGATGCACGGTGGAGGAAGGGTGTACAGGGGATGCATGGTGGAGGGAGGGTGTACAGGGGATGCACGGTAGAGGAAGGGTGTACAGGGGATGCACGGTGGAGGAAGGGTGTACAGGGGATGCACGGTGGAGGGAGGGTGTACAGGGGATGCACGGTAGAGGAAGGGTGTACAAGGGATGCACGGTGGAGGGAGGGTGTACAGAGGATGCATGGTGGAGGGAGGGTGTACAGGGGATGCACGGTGGAGGGAGGATGTACAGAGGATGCACGGTGGAAGAAGGGTGTACAGGGGATGCATGGTGGAGAGAGGGTGTACAGGGGATGCACGGTGGAGGGAGGGTGTACAGGGGATGCATGGTGGAGGGAGAGTGTACAGGGGATGCACGGTGGAGGGAGGGTGTACAGGGGATGCACGGTGGAGGGAGGGTGTACAGGGGATGCACGGTGGAGGGAGGGTGTACAGGGAATGCACGGTGGAGGGAGGGTGTACAGGGGATGCACGGTGGAGGGAAAGTGTACAGGGGATGCACGGTGAAGGGAGGGTGTACAGGGATGCACGGTGGAGGGAGGGTGTACAGGGGGTGCACGGTGGAGGGAGGGTGTACAGAGATGCACGGTGGAGGGAGGGTGTACAGGGGATGCACGGTGGAGGGAGGGTGTACAGGGGATGCACGGTGGAGGGAGGGTGTACAGAGGATGCATGGTGGAGGGAGGGTGTACAAGGGATGCACGGTGGAGGGAGGGTGTACAGGGGATGCACGGTAGAGGGAGGGTGTACAGGGGATGCACGGTGGAGGGAGGGTGTACAGAGGATGCATGGTGGAGGGAGGGTGTACAAGAGATGCACGGTGGAGGGAGGGTGTACAGGGGATGCACGGTGGAGGAAGGGTGTACAGGGGATGCATGGTGGAGGGAGGGTGTACAGGGGATGCACGGTGGAGGGAGGGTGTACAGGGGATGCACGGTGGAGGGAGGGTGTACAGGGGATGCACGGTGGAGGGAGGGTGTACAGAGGATGCATGGTGGAGGGAGGGTGTACAAGGGATGCACGGTGGAGGGAGGGTGTACAGGGGATGCACGGTAGAGGGAGGGTGTACAGGGGATGCATGGTGGAGGGAGGGTGTACAGGGGATGCACGGTAGAGGAAGGGTGTACAGGGGATGCACGGTGGAGGAAGGGTGTACAGGGGATGCACGGTGGAGGGAGGGTGTACAGGGGATGCACGGTAGAGGAAGGGTGTACAAGGGATGCACGGTGGAGGGAGGGTGTACAGAGGATGCATGGTGGAGGGAGGGTGTACAGGGGATGCACGGTGGAGGGAGGATGTACAGAGGATGCACGGTGGAAGAAGGGTGTATAGGGGATGCATGGTGGAGAGAGGGTGTACAAGGGATGCACGGTGGAGGGAGGGTGTACAGGGGATGCATGGTGGAGGGAGAGTGTACAGGGGATGCATGGTGGAGGGAGAGTGTACAGGGGATGCACGGTGGAGGGAGGGTGTACAGGGGATGCACGGTGGAGGGAGGGTGTACAGGGGATGCACGGTGGAGGGAGGGTGTACAGGGAATGCACGGTGGAGGGAGGGTGTACAGGGGATGCACGGTGGAGGGAAAGTGTACAGGGGATGCACGGTGGAGGGAGGGTGTACAGGGATGCACGGTGGAGGGAGGGTGTACAGGGGATGCACGGTGGAGGGAGGGTGTACAGAGATGCACGGTGGAGGGAGGGTGTACAGGGGATGCACGGTGGAGGGAGGGTGTACAGGGGATGCACGGTGGAGGGAGGGTGTACAGAGGATGCATGGTGGAGGGAGGGTGTACAAGGGATGCACGGTGGAGGGAGGGTGTACAGGGGATGCACGGTAGAGGGAGGGTGTACAGGGGATGCACGGTGGAGGGAGGGTGTACAGAGGATGCATGGTGGAGGGAGGGTGTACAAGAGATGCACGGTGGAGGGAGGGTGTACAGGGGATGCACGGTGGAGGGAGGGTGTACAGGGGATGCACGGTGGAGGGAGGGTGTACAGGGGATGCACGGTGGAGGGAGGGTGTACAGAGGATGCATGGTGGAGGGAGGGTGTACAAGGGATGCACGGTGGAGGGAGGGTGTACAGGGGATGCACGGTAGAGGGAGGGTGTACAGGGGATGCATGGTGGAGGGAGGGTGTACAGGGGATGCACGGTAGAGGAAGGGTGTACAGGGGATGCACGGTGGAGGAAGGGTGTACAGGGGATGCACGGTGGAGGGAGGGTGTACAGGGGATGCACGGTAGAGGAAGGGTGTACAAGGGATGCACGGTGGAGGGAGGGTGTACAGAGGATGCATGGTGGAGGGAGGGTGTACAGGGGATGCACGGTGGAGGGAGGATGTACAGAGGATGCACGGTGGAAGAAGGGTGTACAGGGGATGCATGGTGGAGAGAGGGTGTACAAGGGATGCACGGTGGAGGGAGGGTGTACAGGGGATGCATGGTGGAGGGAGAGTGTACAGGGGATGCATGGTGGAGGGAGAGTGTACAGGGGATGCACGGTGGAGGGAGGGTGTACAGGGGATGCACGGTGGAGGGAGGGTGTACAGGGGATGCACGGTGGAGGGAGGGTGTACAGGGAATGCACGGTGGAGGGAGGGTGTACAGGGGATGCACGGTGGAGGGAAAGTGTACAGGGGATGCACGGTGGAGGGAGGGTGTACAGGGATGCACGGTGGAGGGAGGGTGTACAGGGGATGCACGGTGGAGGGAGGGTGTACAGAGATGCACGGTGGAGGGAGGGTGTACAGGGGATGCACGGTGGAGGGAGGGTGTACAGGGGATGCACGGTGGAGGGAGGGTGTACAGAGGATGCATGGTGGAGGGAGGGTGTACAAGGGATGCACGGTGGAGGGAGGGTGTACAGGGGATGCACGGTAGAGGGAGGGTGTACAGGGGATGCACGGTGGAGGGAGGGTGTACAGAGGATGCATGGTGGAGGGAGGGTGTACAAGAGATGCACGGTGGAGGGAGGGTGTACAGGGGATGCACGGTGGAGGAAGGGTGTACAGGGGATGCATGGTGGAGGGAGGGTGTACAGGGGATGCACGGTGGAGGGAGGGTGTACAGGGGATGCACGGTGGAGGGAGGGTGTACAGGGGATGCACGGTGGAGGGAGGGTGTACAGAGGATGCATGGTGGAGGGAGGGTGTACAAGGGATGCACGGTGGAGGGAGGGTGTACAGGGGATGCACGGTAGAGGGAGGGTGTACAGGGGATGCATGGTGGAGGGAGGGTGTACAGGGGATGCACGGTAGAGGAAGGGTGTACAGGGGATGCACGGTGGAGGAAGGGTGTACAGGGGATGCACGGTGGAGGGAGGGTGTACAGGGGATGCACGGTAGAGGAAGGGTGTACAAGGGATGCACGGTGGAGGGAGGGTGTACAGAGGATGCATGGTGGAGGGAGGGTGTACAGGGGATGCACGGTGGAGGGAGGGTGTACAGAGGATGCACGGTGGAAGAAGGGTGTACAGGGGATGCATGGTGGAGAGAGGGTGTACAGGGGATGCACGGTGGAGGGAGGGTGTACAGGGGATGCATGGTGGAGGGAGAGTGTACAGGGGATGCACGGTGGAGGGAGGGTGTACAGGGGATGCACGGTGGAGGGAGGGTGTACAGGGGATGCACGGTGGAGGGAGGGTGTACAGGGAATGCACGGTGGAGGGAGGGTGTACAGGGGATGCACGGTGGAGGGAAAGTGTACAGGGGATGCACGGTGGAGGGAGGGTGTACAGGGATGCACGGTGGAGGGAGGGTGTACAGGGGATGCACGGTGGAGGGAGGGTGTACAGAGATGCACGGTGGAGGGAGGGTGTACAGGGGATGCACGGTGGAGGGAGGGTGTACAGGGGATGCACGGTGGAGGGAGGGTGTACAGAGGATGCATGGTGGAGGGAGGGTGTACAAGGGATGCACGGTGGAGGGAGGGTGTACAGGGGATGCACGGTAGAGGGAGGGTGTACAGGGGATGCACGGTGGAGGGAGGGTGTACAGGGGATGCACGGTGGAGGGAGGGTGTACAGGGGATGCACGGTGGAGGGAGGGTGTACAGAGGATGCATGGTGGAGGGAGGGTGTACAGAGGATGCATGGTGGAGGGAGGGTGTACAAGAGATGCACGGTGGAGGGAGGGTGTACAGGGGATGCACGGTGGAGGAAGGGTGTACAGGGGATGCATGGTAGAGGGAGGGTGTACAGGGGATGCACGGTAGAGGAAGGGTGTACAGGGGATGCACGGTGGAAGAAGGGTGTACAGGGGATGCACGGTGGAGGGAGGGTGTACAGGGGATGCACGGTAGAGGAAGGGTGTACAAGGGATGCACGGTGGAGGGAGGGTGTACAGAGGATGCATGGTGGAGGGAGGGTGTACAGGGGATGCACGGTGGAGGGAGGGTGTACAGAGGATGCACGGTGGAAGGAGGGTGTACAGGGGATGCATGGTGGAGAGAGGGTGTACAGGGGATGCACGGTGGAGGGAGGGTGTACAGGGGATGCATGGTGGAGGGAGAGTGTACAGGGGATGCACGGTGGAGGAAGGGTGAACAGGGGTTGCACGGTGGAGTGAGGGTGTACAGGGGATGCACAGTGGAGGGAGGGTGTACAAGGGATGCACGGTGGAGGGAGGGTGTACAGGGGATGCACGGTGGAGGGAGGGTGTACAAGGGATGCACGGTGAAAGAAGGGTGTACAGGGGATGCATGGTGGAGGGAGGGTGTACAGGGGATGCACGGTGGAGGAAGGGTGTACAGGGGATGCACGGTGGAGTGAGGGTGTACAGGGGATGCACAGTGGAGGGAGGGTGTACAGGGGATGCACGGTGAAGGAAGGGTGTACAGGGGATGCATGGTGGAGGAAGGGTGTTCAGGGGATGCACGGTGGAGGGAGGGTGTACAGGGGATGCACGGTGGAGGAAGGGTGTACAGGGGATTGGGGAGTGTATAGGAAAAAGGGAGTGATGGAGAGTAAATGAGAAAGATGTTGTTGTTAGTGGTGGTTGCATGATGACACCTCGGTGAGTTCCACAGAGAGCAAGTGAGACATGCAAGGTTCACTTAACTACAAGTTAATGTTAGTTGAGCCTTTCTGAAATGCCATAACAACCCCACTAACAACACTAACACCATAGAAATTTCACCAACACCACCTTAGCAACAGGACTAACAAAACCATAGCAACAGCATTAACACCAGCATAGTGGCCTAACTAACATCACCATAGCAACACGAGCACTAGCAACACCACCTGAAGACAGAGTCAACGGAAAGGAGGAATGGCTTAATGGGTAAGGCTTCGTCACAAGGCCTCCTAGCCTTGCTATGGGGTGGTGTTGCCATGACTACCATACAGAGCATCATGATTCAGTCCATCATTTCCTTTCCTTCCTCTTAAAACTTACTTTTTTATTGTTTTTGGGGATTTTTTTTAATTCCGTTCAGTTGTTCTTTAAAAGTTGTAAAAAAAAAAGCAAAAGTCAACTTGAACGTTGATTAGCAACCACCTCAAAGCGCTCAACAAAGCTGAACACACACGAGCCAACACCCCCCCCCCCCTCATTCCTTCCCCCCCCTACCTCATTCCTTCCCCCCACCCACAAATCCCCCCCCCCCCACTAACTTTTCCCCTGGAATATGAAGACGGGGGGGCAGGGGTGGTTTGAAAGGGGGCTTGGAGGGGTGGAAGTTGGGGGAAGAGACGAAAGCCTCGTGGTGGTGGTAGGGGCTGAAAGGGGGCGGGGTTTCTTCCACCTGACCAAGACTGACCACTTGTGTCTTGCGTCTGACGCTTTCTTGCTTCGAGGCGGACAGCGAGGATGCTGGTACTGCCGTGTCGTTGTTGTGCAAGTGTGTTGTGTCGTTGTTGTGCAAGTGTGCCGTGTCGTTGTTGTGCAAGTGTGCCGTGTCGTTGTTGTGGAAGTGTGTTGTGTCGTTGTTGTGCAAGTGTGCCGTGTCGTTGTTGTGCAAGTGTGCCGTGTCGTTGTTGTGCAAGTGTGTTGTGTCGTTGTTGTGCAAGTGTGCCGTGTCGTTGTTGTGCAAGTGTGTTGTGTCGTTGTTGTGCAAGTGTGCCGTGTCGTTGTTGTGCAAGTGTGTTGTGTCGTTGTTGTGCAAGTGTGTTGTGTCGTTGTTGTGCAAGTGTGTTGTGTCGTTGTTGTGGAAGTGTGCCGTGTCGTTGTTGTGCAAGTGTGTTGTGGAAGTGTGCCGTGTCGTTGTTGTGCAAGTGTGTTGTGGAAGTGTGCCGTGTCGTTGTTGTGCAAGTGTGTTGTGCAAGTGTGTTGTGCAAGTGTGTTGTGTCGTTGTTGTGCAAGTGTGTTGTGTCGTTGTTGTGCAAGTGTGTTGTGTCGTTGTTGTGCAAGTGTGTTGTGTCGTTGTTGTGCAAGTGTGTTGTGTCGTTGTTGTGGAAGTGTGCCGTGTCGTTGTTGTGCAAGTGTGTTGTGCAAGTGTGCCGTGTCGTTGTTGTGCAAGTTTGTTGTGCAAGTGTGTTGTGTCGTTGTTGTGCAAGTGTGTTGTGTCGTTGTTGTGCAAGTGTGCCGTGTCGTTGTTGTGCAAGTGTGCCGTGTCGTTGTTGTGCAAGTGTGCCGTGTCGTTGTTGTACAAGTGTGTTGTGCAAGTGTGCCGTGTCGTTGTTGTGCAAGTGTGTTGTGCAAGTGTGTTGTGCAAGTGTGTTGTGCAAGTGTGTTGTGCAAGTGTGTTGTGCAAGTGTGTTGTGCAAGTGTGTTGTGCAAGTGTGTTGTGCGAGTGTGTTGTGCAAGTGTGTTGTGCAAGTGTGTTGTGCAAGTGTGTTGTGCAAGTGTGCCGTGTCGTTGTTGTGCAAGTGTGTTGTGGCAGTGTGTTGTGTCGTCGTTGTGGCAGTGTGTTGTGGAAGTGTGTTGTGGCAGTGTGTTGTGGCAGTGTGTTGTGGCAGTGTGTTGTGGCAGTGTGGAAGAGGGGTTTGGAAGTGGGTTGTGGAAGTGTTATGGCGGTGTGGTAGTGTGGCAGTGTGGTGCTGAGGCAGTAGCGTGAAGTGGAGTGGTGCAGTGGCGTAATGTGGCACAGTGGTGTAATAGTGTGGAAGAGTAGTGTGGTGCTGAAAGTGTTGTGGTAGTGTGGAAGAGTGGCGTGGTGGCGTGGTGGCGTGGTGGAGTGGTGGCGTGGTGGAGTGGTGGCGTGGTGGAGTTGAATGTTCCAGTGGTGGCATCGTTTAGTGCCGTGATGGAATAGTAGAGAATGAAATAGTGATAGGTGGAGTGCTGTGCAGTGGAGTGCTGTGCAGTGGAGTGCTGGGCAGTGGAGTGCTGTGCAGTGGAGTGCTGGGCAGTGGAGTGCTGTGCAGTGGAGTGCTGTGCAGTGGAGTGCTGTGCAGTGGAGTGCTGTGGAGTGCAGTGCTGCTCAGTGGAGTGGAGTGCTGTGGAGTGCAGTGCTGCGCAGTGGAGTGGAGTGCTGTGGAGTGCTGTGCAGTGACACCTGAGAGACTCCTGTTAATGTCTTGAGCCTTGTTCACCAGTGGAGTCACTTGAGGAGACTTCTTCTTGTGCGATCTGTCCATCCATTTTCATCCATGCATGCATCCATGCACCCACCCATCCATCCATGCATCCATCCTTTCACCCATGCATGCATGCACCACCCACTCGTGGATGAATGAATGATGGAGTAGCTCATGCGTGGACGCTCTATCCTTCGCCTCCAACACGAAGCAGCTGTCGTGCGCCAAAAGTGCATTTATAATGATTATTATTTACTATTATGATTATTATTATTATTTATTATAATGATTATTATTATTATTAATTATTATTATGATTATTTATTATTATGATTATTATTATTATTTATTTTTAAGATTATTATTATAATGAAAAATATTATTACTTATTATTAAGAGTATCATTATTATTTATTATTATGACTACTATTATGATAAAAATATTATTATGATTATTATGATTATTCTTATGATTGAATCACCATTTGAGGAAGCTAGCGGCATTTGGAGACAGTTCGGAGGGAATGGGGGGAGTGGACGCATGCGAGGCCGTGCGTTTCTGGTGGTGCAGTGTGAAAATGAAAAATAAAAGAATGCTAAGTAATAATGAAAGATAAAATAAAAGAATGCTAAGTAACAATAAAATATAAAATAAAATTATACTAATTAATAATAAAATAAACAATAAAATAAAATTGTAATTTAAAATGTACAATGAGTTACTAACAGGTGATTCCCCGGTCGCCATCTCTATCACCGTGCAACCCACCGACCACACGTCTGCCTGGTCATGATAATGATCGTATTAATAACAAATTAGGTAATAGCAACTATAGTAACAATAGAAATCATGAAAATAGTACAAATAACAATAACAACAACAATAATAATAATAACAACAATAACAACAATAACAACAACAACAATAATAATAACAATAATAACAATAACAACAATAATAACAATAACAACAATAACAACAATAACAACAATAACAATATTAATATTTTCTTTACAGGAAATCCGTATCCCCTGACTCCTTTCTGCAGCACCTCAGGCGCGGGAAACGACTCGTCTGTGTAATAATGAAACTAAAATAAAAAATAAATATTAATACTATAGTAAAAATAATTTAAAAAAACTAATTATTATTCGTGATATAATAATAAATATTATTGTTTTGATTAAGTATTATAAATGAAAATATATAGGAAACAAATAAGAGATGGAATTTTAAAAAGTTGAAATAGCCATTCAAAAGATCATCATCATCATCACCATCATCATCATCATCAGAACCATCATCATCGTCATCATCATGACGAGAGAAGGGGGTGGGTGTCTTGTGGCTGGAGGGGTTGATGGTGCGAAGACGACGCGATATAGCGAAGTCAGAAATCTTCAAAACACCGCTGTAGAGGTGGTGATGATTGTAGTTGTATCATTATCATCATCATCGTCATCATCATCTTACCTATAAGTGTTGACCAGCACATTAGATCCTTTCAGGTCTCTATGCACTATTCCGTTCTCGTGCTGTTTGGTGGTGGTTGTTGTTGTGCTAACGCTACTGATACAACAGCACACTCTGCCTCAAACAACATCGCATCACAAAACTACAGCCTACCACAACACAACACCACACAAAACAACAACAAACTAAAAAAAGCCCACCACCCCAAACAACACCAAACAACACAACCACACCAAACATTCAACTCACCAAACAACACAACAACCACGACAAAGTTTGAAACCTTAATATCCCACCATCAAACCACACACTAAACAATACTCCATAACCCAACAACACCACAACAACAACACCACAACACTACAACAACAACACCACAACAACAATCCCACAACCACACGACAACAACAACCCCACAACAACCACAACAACAACCCCACAACAATCCCACAACAACACCACAACCCCACAACAACCCCACAACAACACCACAACAACCCCACAACAACACCACAACCCTACAATAACAACCCCACAACAACACCACAACAACAACAACCCCACAACAACCCCACAACAACACCACAACAACAACACCACAACAACCCCACAACAACACCACAACAACACCACAACAACAACACCACAACAACACCACCAGATAGTTGAGCCCCTTGACGATCTGGAGGGTGTAGATGACGATGGTGACTTCGTTTCCCTTCAGCGGTCCCCACTTCTCCCTCAGCAGTGAGGAGAGGCTGCCTGTGGTGGTGTATTTGTGGGGGGTGGATGGGGAGAGGAAGAGAGGGATGTGGTGGTGTATTTGGGGGGGTGGATGGGGAGAGAGAGAGGGATGTGGTGGTGTATTTGTGGGGGGTGGGGTGGATAGGGAGAGAGAGAGTGATGTGGTGGTGTATTTGTGGGGGTGGATGGGGAGAGAGAGAGGGATGTGGTGGTGTATTTGTGGGGGATGAATGGAGAGAGAGAGACAGGAATGTGGTGGTGTATTTGTGGGGGGCGGAGAAAGAGAGAGAGGGATGTGGTGGTGTATTTGGAGGGGTGGATGGGAGAGAGACAGGGATGTGGTGGTGTATTTGGGGGGGGGGGGGTGGATGGGGTGGGGGAGAGAAGGATGTTGTGGTGGGGATGTGGAGAGAGAGGTTTGTAATCAGAGGAAGGTTAAGGTGGTTGGAACCTCCAACCTTGGGATTGATGCATTTTTTTGTGAAGGTTTTGCTGGAAGGAGGTCATGGTGGAGGGAGGTTATGGTGGAGGGAGGTCATGGTGGAGGGAGGTCATGGTGGAGGGAGGTCATGGTGGAGAGAGGAGGTCATGGTGGGGAAGGAGGTCATGGTGGAAGGAGGTCATGGTGGAGAGAGGAGGTCATGGTGGAGGGAGGTTATGGTGGAAGGAGGTCATGGTGGAGGGAGGTCATGGTGGAGGGAGGTCATGGTGGAGGGAGGTCATGGTGGAGGGAGGTCATGGTGGAAGGAGGTCATGGTGGAGGGAGGTCATGGTGGAGGGAGGTCATGGTGGAGGGAAGTTATGGTGGAGGGAGGTCATGGTGGAGGGAGGTCATGGTGGAGGGAGGTCATGGTGGAGGGAGATCATGGTGGAAGGAGGTCATGGTGGAGGGAGGTCATGGTGGAGGGAGGTCATGGTGGAGGGAGGTTATGGTGGAGGGAGGTCATGGTGGAGGGAGGTCATGGTGGAAGGAGGTCATGGTGGAGGGAGGTCATGGTGGAGGGAGGTCATGGTGGAGGGAGGTCATGGTGGAGGGAGGTCATGGTGGAGGGAGGAGGTTATGGTGGAGGGAGGTCATGGTGGAGGGAGGTCATGGTGGAGGGAGGTCATGGTGGAGGGAGGTCATGGTGGAGAGAGGTCATGGTGGTAGGAGGTCATGGTGGGGAAAGAGGTTATGGTGGGGAAGGAGGTCATGGTGAAGGGAGGTCATGGTGGGGAAGGAGGTTATGGTGGGGAAGGAGGTCATGGTGGAGGGAGGTCATGATGGAGGGAGGTCATGATGGAGGGAGGTCATGGTGGAGGGAGGTCATGATGGAGGGAAGTCATGGTGGAAGGAGGTTATGGTGGAGAGAGGTCATGGTGGAGGGAGGTCATGGTGGAGGAAGATCATGGTGGAGGGAGGTCATGGTGGAGGGAAGTCATGGTGGAGGGAGGTCATAGTGGAGGGAGGTCATGGTGGAAGGAGGTCATGGTGGAAGGAGGTCATGGTGGAGGGAGGTCATAGTGGAGGGAGGTCATGGTGGAGGGAGGTCATGGTGGAGAGAGGTCATGGTGGAAGGAGGTCATGGTGGAAAGAGGTCATGGTGGAGAGAGGAGGTCATGGTGGAGGGAGGTTATGGTGGAAGGAGGTCATGGTGGAGGGAGGTCATGGTGGAGGGAGGTCATGGTGGAGGGAGGTCATGGTGGAGGGATGTCATGGTGGAAGGAGGTCATGGTGGAGGGAGGTCATGGTGGAGGGAGGTCATGGTGGAGGGAAGTTATGGTGGAGGGAGGTCATGGTGGAGGGAGGTCATGGTGGAGGGAGATCATGGTGGAAGGAGGTCATGGTGGAGGGAGGTCATGGTGGAGGGAGGTCATGGTGGAGGGAGGTCATGGTGGAGGGAGGTTATGGTGGAGGGAGGTCATGGTGGAGGGAGGTCATGGTGGAAGGAGGTCATGGTGGAGGGAGGTCATGGTGGAGGGAGGTCATGGTGGAGGGAGGTCATGGTGGAGGGAGGTCATGGTGGAGGGAGGAGGTTATGGTGGAGGGAGGTCATGGTGGAGGGAGGTCATGGTGGAGGGAGGTCATGGTGGAGGGAGGTCATGGTGGAGAGAGGTCATGGTGGTAGGAGGTCATGGTGGGGAAAGAGGTTATGGTGGGGAAGGAGGTCATGGTGAAGGGAGGTCATGGTGGGGAAGGAGGTTATGGTGGGGAAGGAGGTCATGGTGGAGGGAGGTCATGATGGAGGGAGGTCATGGTGGAGGGAGGTCATGATGGAGGGAAGTCATGGTGGAAGGAGGTTATGGTGGAGAGAGGTCATGGTGGAGGGAGGTCATGGTGGAGGAAGATCATGGTGGAGGGAGGTCATGGTGGAGGGAAGTCATGGTGGAGGGAGGTCATAGTGGAGGGAGGTCATGGTGGAAGGAGGTCATGGTGGAAGGAGGTCATGGTGGAGGGAGGTCATAGTGGAGGGAGGTCATGGTGGAGGGAGGTCATGGTGGAGAGAGGTCATGGTGGAAGGAGGTCATGGTGGAGAGAGGTTATAGTGGAGGAATGTTAAAGTGGAGGGGGAGGTTAAGTTAAGAAGGGAGGTTATGGTCAGGTTAAACAAAACTTCAGGACCCCACCTTTTTCCACTGCACCTCACACCAATTCAACCCCCCTCCCAGCTTGTCCCTCTCATTCTCTCAGAAACATCCCCTAGTCCACTACCCTATTCCACCCACAAATCTTTCGTGCAAAAATATTTGTCACCCTCCCATCTCCACAACCCACAATTCCCACCCCCCTCCTTCCCTCCCCCCTTCCCAACCACACACACGCACCTCCAGGAATACGTTCCATGAATAGTTTAAGGCATGCATCTTCAGAGAGCGACCCGAGGTAGTTGACGATGTTGTTGTGGTGCAGGCGACACAGTGTGGCCACTTCCTCGTGCAGCGCTTGTACTTCGCTGTGGTTGCGTGTGGTTTGGTGTGGTGTGGGGTTTGGCTTGGTGTAGTTGAGAAATGTGAAGTGACCAACCACACCCCCAACTCCCAAACTACACCAAAGCACTGACTCGTTGTTGACTTCTGGAATCTCCTTGATGGCGATTTTCACTTGCGTCTCGTGGTTGAAGCCGGAGAAGACCACTCCGAACCTGCCCTCGCCCAACATCAACTTCTCGCCCCTCTCGTCCAGCTCGTACTCGTACTGTGTGCATGTGGTGGTTGTGTTTGTTGTGGTAGTGGTGTGGTTGGTGTGGTAGTGGTGTGGTTGGTGTGGTAGTGGTGTGGTGGTTGTGTTTGCTGTGGTAGTGGTGTGGTTGGTGTAGTTGTTGGGTGTGTGCATGTGGTGGTTGTGTTTGTTATGGTAGTGGTGTGGTTGGTGTGGTTGTTGGGTGTGTGCATGTGGTTGGTGTGGTTGGTTGGGTTGTTGGGGTGTGGTGTGGTTGGTTGGGTTTTTGTGGTGGTTGGTGTGGTTGTTGGGATGTGGTATGGTTGGTTGGGTTGTTGTAGTGGTGGTATGGTTAGTTGGTTGGGTTGTTGTCGTAGTGGTGGGTGAAGATGATGATAGTGTGAAAAGTTTGCGTGTGTTAATGCTTTTATAGTTAAAGCATCAACAAGAGAAGCAATTATCAAATCAAGAATAGAAATGATTAAAACGGAAATAGATTCATCCAATAACCCACGTACTCTATGGCACAATCTAAATAAACTATTACACCGGCAAAAAAATGATCCATCCAACAACTCAAGCAATACAAACATGGCTTCCATCTTCAACAACTTTTTCAGCAGCAAAATTGAAAATATTCAAAAAAATATTGATAATCTCCTATCACAACCTCAAAACGAACAGTTCATACACACTCGTAGAAAAAACATCATTGACCCCATATCTAACTTCAAACCAACAACATCTGAAGATATATTACAAACTATTCATGCTACATGCACGAAGACATCACCCATACATCCTTTTCCTCACCAAGTTATAAGACAATGTAGCTCAATATTGTCAAAAGCCATCTCACAGCTCGTCAACTTATCTTTCCAAGAAGGATGTTTTCCATCTAATTTCAAAGCAGCCCAAATTACACCAATATTAAAAAAAGCCAACCTCGACACAACCAATCCAGCAAATTTTCGACCTATTTCCAACCTGTCCACCATATCAAAAATTATGGAAAGGGCCGTATTAAAACAACTACAACCTCATATCACCTCCAATCCAAACTACCCCAGTCACCAATCAGCCTACAGACCTTACCACTCTACAGAAACAGCCCTACTCCATCTAACTGACCACATTTTCAACGGATGCGACTCAAAAAATACCACCCTCCTCGCATCACTCGATCTATCAGCAGCCTTCGACACCATCAGCCATTCCATCGTCATCGACAAACTTCATAAAGAATTTGGAGTTTATGGAACTGCTTTAAACTGGCTGTCATCATATTTAGAAAATAGACATTATCAAGTTAAATCAGGTACACACATCTCATCACCAACCAATATACAACACGGGGTTCCTCAAGGCTCTGTTCTTTGACCACTTCTTTTCACCACATACATCTCACCTATCTCAAATATAGTCAACCAATTCAATATAACCTACCATAAATATGCTGATGATATACAACTTCTTCAATTCATCACACCTAATACATCCAACCAAGCTACTAGTAACCTCACATCTTGAATACAAACCATGGAAACTTGGTTCCTCAATAACTATCTCTAGTTTAACACCACTAAATCAGAAATAATAAAACTAGGCACCCATTTTCAATTAAATAGTTTAAACACAATATCATCTGTCGACATCAACTTTAATAACATCTCCATCAATAACACTCTCAAAATACTCGGAGTCACCCTAGACAGCAAACTCACTTTCAAAAACCACATCACATCTATCATCCAATCATCACACTATCATCTCAAAGCAATCAAACACATACGCCCATTCATTACTACTGATCTCTCCGCCTCACTTTCCCGATGTCTAATACTAAGCAGACTTGACTACTGTAACTCGCTATTATATAATATCACCAATCAAGAAAGAAATCGTCTACAGTCAGTTTTAAACAAGGCTGCTAGAATCACACTCAACTGTGATTACCCAGGCCATCACCTTGTTCAATCATCAAATGATAATCTTATAAAACTCCACTGGCTTCCTATAGACTTTCGAATATCCTTTAAAATAGCCATCACTACATTCAAAATTCTTCAAACTTCAATACCGTTATATCTCAGCAAACTCATAACTAACAAAACATCAAACAACTGCGTTCATTTTCATCTCTTCTCCTCAACCAAGAATCCACTACAAACAACATCTCAAAAAGAGCTTTCCGTCACGCAGCTCCAACAACTTGGAATGCCCTTCCACCTTCACTTCGCAACATCAACCAATTTTCGACTTTCAAAGCCAAACTGAACTCATTATTTTAACTTAGCTTATCACTCATAATAATTACTCCATGCTACTCTTTGCTTTCCTTAAAATAACATTACTATTATAATTACTTTTATTTCTTCATTGCATTACGACGTAGTGAGAGCGCTTCAGTTGCGTGCCCGGGCGCTATACAAAAATGACAATTATTATTATAGTGTAGTGGTAGTGTATTGGTAGTTCAGTGGTGGTGTATTGGTGGTTCAGTGGTGGTGTATTGGTGGTTCAGTGGTGGTGTATTGGTGGTTCAGTGGTGGTGTATTGGTGGTTCAGTGGTGGTGTATTGGTGGTTCAGTGGTGGTGTATTGGTGGTTCAGTGGTGGTGTATTGGTGGTTCAGTGGTGGTGTATTGGTGGTTCAGTGGTGGTGTATTGGTGGTTCAGTGGTGGTGTATTGGTGTGGGCGAATGGTTGTAAACAAACACACGCCACCATCTTTTAACCAGCCCCACCACAACAGCACCACACCACAACCAGCCCAACCTCCAACCCTACCACAACAGCACCACACCATAACCAGCCCAACCTCCAACCCTACCACAACAGCACCACACCACTACCAGCCAACCCCCCCCTAACCACGAAACCCACCCTGATCACAGGCAGGTTCACATCCAAATCCATCATGACATCGGTGTCTCGGGACGAGTCGTTGACCATGGCGACGATGCTGTCATGCACCTTATCGCGTAGCAGATGGGTCGGGAAGAAGATGTGGAAGTCGTCTGCGTTGTCGTAGACGTAGATGAAGAGCGCCTTGTTGTTGGTGAGGCATTTGCTGATGCAGCGGATCGACGAGGGATTGAAGGCCCACTCTGAGAGGTGGTCGCTAGAGGCGTCTGCCGCCACGTGCCAGAGGCGGATCGACTTTTGGTGGGATTGTTGGGGTTGGTGGGATTGTTGGGGTTGGTGGGATTGTTGGGGTTGGTGGGATTGGGGTTGGTGGGATTGTTGGGGTTGGTGGGATTGTTGGGGTTGGTGGGATTGTTGGGGTTGGTGGGATTGTTGGGGTTGGTGAGATTGGGGTTGGTGGGATTGTTGGGGTTGGTGGGATTGTTGGGGTTGGTGGGATTGTTGGGGTTGGTGGGATTGTTGGGGTTGGTGGGATTGGGGTTGGTGGGATTGTTGGGGTTGGTGGGATTGTTGGGGTTGGTGGGATTGTTGGGGTTGGTGGGATTGTTGGGGTTGGTGGGATTGGGGTTGGTGGGATTGGGGTTGGTGGGATTGGGGTTGGTGGGATTGCGGTTGGTGGGATTGCGGTTGGTGGGATTGCGGTTGGTGGGATTGCGGTTGGTGGGATTGCGGTTGGTAGGATTGCGGTTGGTGGGATGGTTGGTGGGATTGCGGTTGGTGGGATTGCGGTTGGTGGGATTGTGGTTGGTGGGATTGCGGTTGGTGGGATTGCGGTTGGTGGGATTGCGGTTGGTGGGATGGTTGGTGGGATTGCGGTTGGTGGGATTGCAGTTGGTGGGATTGGGGTTGGTGGGATTGGGGTTGGTGGGATTGTTGGGGTTGGTGGGATTGCGGTTGGTGGGATTGCGGTTGGTGGGATTGGGGTTGGTGGGATTGTTGGGGTTGGTGGGATTGCGGTTGGTGGGATTGCGGTTGGTGGGATTGCGGTTGGTGGGATTGCGGTTGGTGGGATGGTTGGTGGGATTGGGGTTGGTGGGATGAGGTTGGTGGGATTGCGGTTGGTGGGATTGGGGTTGGTGGGATGAGGTTATTGGGGTTGTATTGGGTGTGTTGGTGTGTAGTTTTGGTTGTTGGAGTTGGTGAGATAGTGGTTGATATGGTTGAGTGTGTTCGACTACACGGCAACAGCAACAACTACAGTAACAATAAAATAACAGAAACAACCACAACTGCAACAACAACCACAACTGCAACAACAACCACAACTGCAACAACAACCACAACTGCAAAAACAACAACAGCAGTAATTATTCCGCTTCTAAAGACAGGGAAGCCAGCAGACTGCGTGGAGACATATAGACCCATAAGCCTCACCTCAGTCCTATGCAAGGTCATGGAAAGAATGCTTGCAAACAGGTTGCTGGAAGCAAACTCCATCAAACAGCCGTGGCAACTTGGTTTACAACGTCTGAAATCAACAGAGCAACACTGCATGCGCCTGTCACAGGACATCTACGATGGCTTCCAATCCACTCCGACAAAAAGAACCGTCGCAGCATTACTTGATTGCAGCAAAGCCTACGACCGTGTATGGCGGGAAAGACTGCTAATGAAGCTGAACGACCTCAAGATGCCTCTGAGGATGCTTGAATGGATCAAATGCTTCCTGGAAGACCGCAAAGCAATGGTTCGTCTTGGTGACAGTGAGAGCAAGTGGAAAAAGATGACACAGGGCCTGCCCCAGGGAGCTGTGTTGTCTCCGATCCTTTTCCTCCTCTACACCAGTGACCTGCTCAGGAAAGATACTGCGGAAGTGCAGATCAGTGGCTACGCAGATGACATCGCAGTCTGGGCCACGAGCAGGACGATCAATGAAGCGGCATCCAGGGTGCAGTCTGTGATCAAGAGTGTTGAAGCTTGGACAAAAGCCAACAAGGTGGAACTGAACGCAGACAAATCAGAAGGAATTGTATGCAGCAGCTACAACAAAGACTGGAAAATCATCCCTTCGGTTGTGGTTTGTCACAAGCAATTGCGTTTCAGCAGCCACTGTAGGTTTCTCGGTGTGACAATCGACAATGGTCTCAATTTTGGTAAGCACGTCCAATTGGTGGCAGCATCCATGCGTGAAAGGACTAAGGTGATCGCAGCACTCACTGGTAAGGACTGGGGATGTGAATTTGCGACACTGAAGAAGGTCTATAACGCCACGGTGGAGTCAGTACTCTGGTATGCTGCCGCCAGCTGAATGCCATGGATAAGTGCTTCCAACTTTGATCTTCTGGAAAGGGAACAGAAGAGAGCGGCAAAAATCATCGCTGGGCTAACCAGGACATGCCCCGATGAAGCAGTGTGGCGGGAGGCAGACATTGTGCCGGCAAGGATTAAGGGTTGTATGCTGACTCTGAGAGACTATGAGAGAACGCTGAGGCTGGATGAACACCATCCACTACGTGTGACAGCTGACAAGCATGTTCAGAATCACTTCAAGCAAAACAAAGGCTGGCGAGAGGACTCCAGAAGTGCATTGGCCCAGATCACAGGCAATGAGGCCATTCGTGAACCCTTCACTCGCATCAGACCTAAACCATGGGAGGAGACACTTGCACTTCAGCTGTGCAGTGAACTCTCAGGTGGAGCCAACAAAAAGTCTACAAAAGAGGTGCTCCAGGCTGATGTTGAGAAGACAATGATGCTACGTAAGCAGGAAGGGGGTGTGGTCATTTACACTGATGGGTCTGTAGGCGACAACAACAAGAATGGTGGAAGTGCAGTGGTGGTTATGGAGGGTGAGGTGGTTAGTGACGTCTGGTTGGAAGCAGCAGGGGTACTCTGTACAGCCCATGATGCTGAACTCCGAGCCATCAGCTTAGCAGCAAAGTGGATCGTTGAGCACCAGCCAGGCAGAGCGACCACCTTCACCGACAGTAAAGGAAGTGTCAAAAGTTTACGGAACGCAGCAAGATTCGATGATCCGCAGCTCAGTAGGACAAAAGAGGATCTCTTGAGAGCCAGCCGAAGCAATGAGTTGACAGTACAGTGGATTCCTGGACACACTGGTGTTCAAGGTAACGAGGCGGCAGACAAAGCCGCACTCACCGCAAGCCAAGGCGAGCAACCACAGTGTGTCACATGGTCGGCAATCAAGAGTATCCTCAAAAGAAGTATGAAACTTCCTGAGCTGTTGGATCCCAGACGAAAACGAATCTACGGTGCCCCACTGAAAAGGGAAGATGGCACCGGTAGGCGAGCAGAGACACTTCTGGCCCAGCTACGCAGCCGCCACTGTCCAGCCACAGCGTTCTACCAAAGAAAAATCCTGAATGAAGACGCCACCTGTGAGCTGTGTGGTGAAGTGAAGACCAACCCAGACCACTTCTGGGACTGCAAGAGCAGCAGGAAAGAGAGAGAGGAGCTCATCCACACCGATCAATGCGATGAGGCTCTGAGAGAGAGGGGGGGGGGGAAGGTGTTCACCTACCTTCTCCGCATGAGACCGGAATGGTGCGGTCATGCGGGATAGGAACAAAGAACTAAAAGCGACAACAACAACAACCACAATTGCAACTACAACAACAACAACAACCACAAATGCAACTACAACAACACTACCGCATACCTACACCTCCACGCGGTGCGGTGGGAGGCGCTTGCGCCTCAAATGTGGGTACTCTCGGCCACCCTGCCAGGGCAGACTTTGCAAGACAGCCCAGGAGACAACAAACTCATCTCTGGACAGACTGCCCAGCCCTGGAACACGGGCTGGGCAAGAACACAAGAGAACTGACGCAAGAGCCTGGCAGGGCAGCGCAGCTGTCGACTATCTCCTCCAGACTGCTGACCAACGAAACGAAATACAACAACAACTACAACAACAACAACCACAACTGCAACTACAACAACTGCAACTACAACAACTGCAACTACAACAACTGCAACAACAACAACAACAACAACAACAACCACAACAACAACCACAACCAACAGGCTCGCATCCTTCCTCGTTCACTTGCAGGTACGAAGGCTGCAACACTTGACTCGGCTCTAATATCAGCACCTGATGACGATGACGATGATGATGATAATGATGATGATGATAATGATGATGAAGATGATGATGATGAAGATGATGATGATGAAGATGATGATGATGAAGATGATGAAGATGTTAATGGTGCTGATGAAAATAAGGATGATAACGAAAATTATAATGATGCTGATGATGATGATGAAAATGACAAAGATAATGACGCTGACAATGACAACAATGATGACGATGATGATGATGATGATGATGATGATGATGATGATGATGATGATAATGATGATGATGATGATGATGATGATGATGATAGTTGTCATGGTGGCTACGGGGAAGCGGATGTCGGTGGTGGACTCCTTGACGGCCTCGGCGAACAAGTCCATCCAGAAGTCGAACACCTGCGGTGATTAGTCTTATCACCATTATTTCGTCTATTATTTATTTCATTCCTTAATTATTTTTATATATCTTCATAATTATTTGTTTATATCTTCATAATTATTTGTTTATATCTTCATAATTATTTGTTTATATCTTCATAATTATTTGTTTATATCTTCATAATTATTTATTTATATCTTCATATTTATTTGTTTATATCTTCATAATTATTTGTTTCTCTTTATTGTTCTTATTATTATCATTATTATTCTTATCATTGCGACTATTATCATCCCTTCATTATTATTATTATCATTGTTTTTTTCCTATTCACCTCAAGTTCGGGGCCTCCCTCCTTGCAGCCACCACCTCCACCTCCACCTCCCTCCCTCGCGGAGGAAGAGAAGGCGGAGGAGGAGGAGGAGGAAGAGGAGTGGATGAGTTGGATGTTTCCCAGGGTGGACTTGATGTACCAAACAGGGGGGTCCAGTCGGTACATGCACTCTGCAGCCTGAATCGCCCTGATGATGATGATGGTGGTGGTGGTGATGATAGTGGTGGTGGTTGTGGTAGTAGTAGTAGTAGTGATAATGATGATACACCATTCCACTATTTCCTTTGTAATCTCCTCAAATCTTTCCCTCCAGCACCCTTTATCCTTCATCAGCCCTCCCCCTCCACCACACTCCTAAATTGTCCCCAATTATTCCTCCTTCCCCCTTCCCCCTCAAACCTCCCACCCACCTGGCCATCCCCTCCAAATTCCTCAAACCACCCCCACCCAAACCACCCCCACCCAAACCACCACCCACCCAAAACACCCCCCCCCCAAACCACCACCCCCACCCAAACTACCCACCACCCAAACCACCCCCACCCAAACCACCACCCACCCACCACCACCCACCCACCCACCTGACATACTCCTGCCTGAGGACACACACCTCAAAGAAGGTGGCGACGTCCCAGTAGTCTGTGAGGCTCTTCAGCGATCCCTTGCGTCCGATTAGGCTGATCAGTGTGCGCGCTGTGTGTTGTGGCATGCTTGTGTGCTTGCATGCTGGTGTGCTTGCATGCTGGTGTGCTTGGATTGTTGTGGTGTTGCGATGGTCATGTGGTGGTATGGTTGTAGTATGGTGTTGAGAGGTAAGTTTTTTAGTGTGGTTCATGGTGTTGGGTTGTGATGTTGGTGTTGGCTATGTGGTTGGTTGTGAGTTTGGATGGTGGTTGATTGGAATGGTTTTGTGGTTTTAGGATGGTTGTGAGGTGGTTATGGGGATGGTTGTGTTTTAGGATGATTATGTGGTGATAGTTGTATTGGGATGGTTTTGTGCTATGGTGTTTGGAACACCATTATTATTATTATTATCTTTTTTATTATTATCATATGAAAAATAATAATAATTATTATTATTTTTAATATTCTTATTATTATTAAGACGATGATAACACATCTCCATCACCATCATCATCATCATCATCATCACCATCATAATCATCATTATCATCACCATCATCACCATCATCATGCTCACTCAGCTTCTGGAGTTCTGGCGACGAATTGAATTGCTGGCCTGAGATGACGAGTAGTGTGGCTAGATTGATGCCTGCGTAGATGTTTGCCTGTGCCTCGTACCCTCTCTCGTACCTGTGTGTGTGTGTGTGTGTGTGTGTGTGTGTGTGTGTGTGTGTGTGTGTGTGTGTGTGTGTGTGTGTGTGTGTGTGTGTGTGTGTGTGTGTGTGTGTGTGTGTGTGTGTGTGTGTGTGTGTGTGTGTGTGTGTGTGTGAGAGTGTGTGTGTGTGTGTGGGAGGGAGAGTGGGTTTTCGTGTGTGTGTGTGTTTGTGTGTGTGAGAGGGTGATAACCACAACAGCTACACCAGCGTTACTACAGCCACAGCTACACAATCACACCACAAAAATGACAACTACCCCAATCCCCACCCTCCCTCAAACACCCCAAACCCCCCCCCCACAATCACCACAAACCCACTCCGCCCCTCCCTAAAACACCACCAACCCACTCCCCCCCTCCCCCAACCACCACCAACCACTTGATGGCCTCCTGTAGCGCCTGGTGGTCTTGCAGCTGTGACTCCACGTACTTGTCTTTGTAGATCCTGCCACACAGACACAACAGGTCAGGTATTTCTGAGCCAGACATCTCGATTGCCTGTGGTGGTGGGTGCATGTGTGGATGGATGGATGGGTAAGTGCGTGGATGGAAAGATGGATGGATGGATGAATGGGAGGATGGATGGATATATGCATGCATGAATGGATGGATGAATGGATGGATGCATGGATGGATGCATGGATAGGTGGAATGAATAATGTGTGTGTATTAGAGGTCGGACCGGGTACCCGATCTGACCGGGTACCCACGGGAACGGGAATGAAAATTAATTTCGGAACGGGAAAAGTCGGGAACCGGGAATAGGTTTTCGGGACGGGAACGGGAATCAACATTCAAATTGGGAACGGGAAAAGACTGGAACGGGAATCAACTTTTAAATCGGGAACGGGAAAAACGGGAATAACAGTTATTGGGATTGGATTCTTTAACAATGATTTTTCAGCAAACTTCTAAGTATGGAAATCTTTATTTCATCGATACTCCGTACTTAAAATAAGTATTAAATGCAATATAAATGTATAACGAAGCCACCATTGCCAATGTCAAAATCTCCAACACTACATTTGAAGTTGTTATGGTGAGTCCAAAGATTGGAAGATTAGAACAAATGGGTGATGATGAAAACTTTTCAGATTAAATCAAAATCGTCAGTTATATTATTTTAATTTTATAAATTAATACTTTGAATTTGAATTATTAATTTCCAAATGATTGCTCAGTTGATCATTTCGACGAAAGAAAAGATGCCATTGATCTTATTCATATGACAGCATGTCTGTTGCATCCCCAGTATGAAAGAATAATAGGAAAAAAGTTTGGGATAGAAGAGAAATAAATACCAAGACTTTCATTAGAGAAAATTTAATTCTATTTTGTACAGCCAGACCAAGCTGCAGTGCCGTTGAGAAAAAAAACAAATGATGGTTATTTAGACCTATTATGTTTGTTTTTATAACGTAAAAATTATAATAAAATTATTATACTATCAAATTATACGAATGATTTTATATTTGCAGTTGTGGAGAACAAGAATGTCGTCAAAATCATATTTATAACATTATTGAAGAATTAATAATAATGAACGAAGAAAAAAATTAAGAAGAGGATGAATTGTACAAATATTCACAATTACGTCCCAAAAAAATTGCAAATTATAAAGATGTTTTATTTTATTGGAGTAAAATGAGCAATTTTAAAATACAAAAAGAAGTAGCCAAAATTTTGTTTAGTATATCTGCAAGTTATATTCGCTGTGAACGGAATTTTTCAATATGTGGTCGTTTAACTTCAGACCCAAAATCATCTCATTTGAAAGCTTAAACTCTTAACGGTTTAACCCGTGTGAAAAGCAATAAAGACTTGATTGAATTACTCAAAAACAATGAATAACTTCAATACTTTCATTTCAATAAATATTTGAAATTTAAATCGTATTTTTTTATTTTATTAAAAGAAATATTCTCTGACTTTCAAATAATAAATTTTAAGAAATTTTAGAACTAGCAAGTTTGGGACCAGTGAAAACGGTAGCGAAAATGAATAAAAAAACAAAAAGCTTTCGGGGAACGGGTCGGGAAGGGAAAACAAATTTCGGAAACGGGACGGGACGGGAATCAAAATTCTGATGTCCCATCGGGAACGGGACGGGACAACAAATTTCGGGAACGGGACAGGACTGGGAATGAAAAATCGTCCATGTCCGACCTCTAGTGTGTGTAGATTAAATTGATGGATATAAATAGATGAATTGATGGATGGATTGATAGACGCATGAATGAATGAATTGACGGATAGATGGATGCATGGATAGATGAACGGACGAATGATTGATAGACAGACGATGAGTCAGAGGATGGACAGACACAGGCACCTTGAGGATGCACTTGAGCGACCTCTCGCGGTCTCCGGGCATCTTGCGGCGGTTGAGGGCGAAGGCGTACAAGTGTTGGATGCTGACGCTCTGCGTGATCTGATTGGACGGCACCGCCTCCAAGTCCTCCACCATCTCCACCATCGAAGGGTAGTCCTTTTGTGGTGGTGGGAAGGGAGGGGGGTGGTAGATGATGATGATGGTTGTAGTGGATGATGATGATGGTGAATGTTTCGAAGAGTAAATGGAGGTAAGGATGAGTGGAGAAGAACATCCTATTGACAATCATCATCATTATCATCATCATCATCATTGCAATCATCATCATCAGGAGCACCTGGGCATCCCTATAGAGGAGCAGCATGTTGAGGATGATCTCGGATGAGTACAAGTCGGGATCGTACAGGCGAGACTTGTGGATGGATGGAAAGATGGATGGATGGATTGATGAATGGATGGATGGATGGGTAGATGGATGGATGGATGGATGGAGTGAATGAGCACCTTCATTTGGTGGAGGGCTGCCCTCAACTCCTCCCCCTTCATCGTCTCCCTCATCCTCTTCAGCTCTTCTAGAAACTTCTCCTTCGCGTGCACCCTTGATGATGATGATGATGATGATGATGATTGTGGTGGTGATATTGATTATGATGATTATGATGATGGTGGCGAGGATGATGATGATGATGATGGTGGTGGCGAGGATGATGATGATGATGATGGTGGTGGCGAGGATGATGATGATGATGATGATGGTGGTGGCGAGGATGATGATGATGATGATGATGATGATGATGATGATGATGGTGGCAAGGATGATGATGATGATGATGATGATGATGATGATGATGATGATGATGATGCGCACGCACTTGGACTTGCAAGCGACCGACTTGAGGATGCGCCTGACGAACTGACTCAAGCTGCTGCTCCTCTCCTCCGACTCACTGAGGCTCGGTCCTGATGATGATGATGATGATGGTGGTGATGATAATGATGGAGATGATGATGATGATAGTGATGATAAGAGTGGTAGTGGTATTGATGATGGTGGTGGTATAAGTGATAATGGTTTTGATGATGATGGTGGTGGTGGTGGGGGTATTGATGATGATAATGCACCTGTAAAGTGGGCGATGAGACTCTTTCCGGAACGGTCAGTGTTGTAGGCGAGGAAGTCAGCTGAGCAGCAGGAGAGCTATCGAGGGAGAGGGGATGGGTGGATGATGGTGGAGGCAGGAGAAGGAAAATGGTGGTGAAGTTGGAGACGGTGAAAGATGGCGCTGAGAAGGGAGGAAAGTTGGTGGAAAAAGGAAAAGGTGGTAGAAGAAGAGGCAGAGGAAGATGATGGAAAAGAGAAGGGTGAAAAACGTATGAAAAGTTTAGAAAAAAAAATCATTAAAAGTTAATTAAATGAATGGAAATGCGAGTTAATCAGTTAGATACACCCGCGAACGCACCCTGACAGAGAGTGTGAACTCGGGGTTTGAGTCGAAGAGGGTGATGATGGAATTCAGTTTGCCCATGCTCTCTCTTATGCCTGCATGGATGAATGGATGCATGGATGAATAGATGGTTGCATGGAAAATGCATGCATGGTTGCATGGAAAATGCATGCATGGTTGCATGGAGAATGCATGCATGGTTGCATTCATGGATGGAGAATGACAAAGGAAAAATAAATGTTTTTATAGGAAATGGAAAGGTGCAAATGAAACACACCAATATGGTAGATGAGTGATGATTGGTGGTCTCGACTCGACATGTCCACCACAGCGACGTCTGCATCATAGAACGGGTAGAAGTTCGAAGAGCCGTGGAAGTCCAACGTCTCTAGAGGAATCAGCACCAGGTTCGCTTTGACGCTTTTTTATTTGAAAAAAAGTATACAATCAATATTTAATTGTTTTAAAATCAATTTAAAAGTTGATTTCCAAGCCTCACAAACTTCCTACCAACCTTGCACAGGCCTTCCTGACTTCAGCAAGCGCCATTAGACACACCTCTTCAAGCTTGTTCTTGCCTGCTTCCCCCTTCGAGTCGTCAACACTCGTCACACACACTACTTGCAATGCCGTCATTTAAGTTTACTTTCCTGATACCTTCTCAAGCTTTGAAAGTATTTTAATCCAAGTTATAAACATTTAATTTTCACAAAATTTAAATTAATTTTATTTAAAAACTGAATAGTTATTAAAAATTTAATTTCAAAAAAAGGAAGTATTTTAAACTGGAAGATTCAATTCAACAACTAGTGAAATCCGATTAAAAGATCGGATGCAAACATTTGGACAATAAACGAATTCATAACAAGTTTTTATTTTTCAGTAAATAATTAAAAAGTCTCAAACTAAAAATTCTTCGATGATGATATCGTTTTAAAAATAAACCTTATATCAATTACCTGATTTAAAAATTTACTTTGCTCTTAATTTTCAGAATTCTTTTTATTTTGCATGTCAATATCTCGGAGGCAAGGCATAAGCAATCCAATAGAAAAGGTTGAAAATCAAAAACATTCCAGGAAAAAACTTTCTCGAGAACTTGTCGACCTTGCGAGCCCTCTGGAGACTCAGGTAGGCTTCGTTCACTTTCGCCTGCACCTCTTCAGGCGTTCGATCAACCTTGCTTTTCTGGGAATTATGAATGGTGTGAGCGAATGAGTGAGTACATGATATTTATGAATGCATGAATGATAGCAATACAAATTAGAAGATTCTATGAGGGAAGTGCAAATTTACACTATTAATAGTGTAATAAAAAGATCATAGGAATATAAAAATCTTACTTTTACGATTTTCTTCATCTGAAAAATAATAATAACTTCGATTAGCTCAGCATGTACTTGAAACCCCTCTGAAAACCTACCAAAACACCGACGAAAACACCACGTACATTTCTCCTTATGGAGGCGACTCTCAGGAAATCCGACTTGATGCGGTTGCTGGCGATGACGTTGACGATGGCGTACTCGAGGAGCGAGGTGAAGACGAAGACCAGGCAGACGATCATCCAGATGTCCATTGCTTTCAAGTAGGACACTTTCGGAAGACCTTCTCTGGGATAAATGTTGATTACTATTCTAATTATTAAATTTTTTGATTTTTGAGATATTTAAAATCATTATTTGCTTTTTTTCAAGAAATAAATCTTTATTTACCTTGCACCTCCACTCATGGTGGTGGTGGTGAGGACAGTCAGAAGGCCTAGGGAAACTCTGGCGGGATGTGCCTGTTGAATGCAATGACTTTGCATGAAGGCATTCAACTTTCCTTTCAATAATACACGTGGCAATCGATAAAGCATGTGTTGGCTGAGCGCATTTGTTCCCTTCGAAATGGCGCTATACAAATTAGTGATTGATTGAAGCATGCAACCACTCGACACCTCAATAGAGATCCAGAAGGACACCCACGACAAGATGACGATCAGCATGCTTGGAACGTAAATCTGCAAAGGCGTGACCATTTCAGAGTATTGAAGAGATACTTTTGAAAAAATGTCTACTTCATTCTCACGCAGAAGTTATCTACAACTGCAATGGCGTAGTGACGCCACAATGAAAACGAGCCTGGATGATGAAGTAGCCGATGTCTCGATGCAGCACGAACTCAATCTTTATGCACGAGTGGTTGCCTTCGTGTAATTTATTTCATCTGAACCGATAATATTTTTTATAAAATTCATCATGAATCTTTCTCTTGCATCTTCTTTTTTCTATCGAAACGCTTCTCTTTTCTCCTCCTTCCATCTCTTTTCTATCAATCGAAATACTTTTCCCATCTTCCTCTCCTACCCACCAGTGACGTAGCTCTGGCTGCAGTCGTCTCTGCGGTGGTCGACCAGCGTGAATTGCGGCAGTTGCAGTCCCTTGTCCACGTCCACTGGATCCTTCATCCACGAAAACTTCACCACGTTTGTCGGGTAGCCAACTGTCGAGAGATTAAATGGCTTTATTCTTTAATGGATATTGATTAAACTTTTGAGCGTGAGTGTTCTTACAGCTTTCGAAGAGCAGAGGACAGATCTGCGTGTCCAACGGAAAGTTGTTGAATTTCATCGGACATGAAAACGTGGCTGAGATCCTAGATTTGAAAGTTTCCGTTATATTTCTAGATTACTTATGAAATAGCATGAAAGAATTAGTGGTTCATACAAAGTGGCGCTTAGAAACAAAAGGACTGCAGACTTGATGAGGTAGTAGATGGCGCCAGTGGAGTTGATGCGCAGCAGTCTGTTTGGCACCGTCATGTCGTGGTACGAGGCCCTCTTCTCGTTCCGGAAGTACACGTCAGGAACCCAGATCTTGCAGGGAAAACATGCATTTCTAGAAGAGAGTTTCAAGCCTTGATCATGAATGCAATGGCGGTTGAACCTTCTTCCAGAAGTAGTCGGTCATCCGCATCTGGTGCGTGTCGCCATCGGGACTCTTGAAGCTGAGTCTCGAGTCGGTCCAACTCTGCTTCAAGTACATTATCACCGAGTAGTCCTGCAAAGAGGTTGATCAGGGAGATGCAAGAAATGCTCATTATAGTGTACTGATCTTTTGGCATTCACCAAGCTACCATGGTTTGTTCGCTGATGGAGTAGAAGCTGTTCACATAGATTCCCAGTTTCACTTCTATCGGCTTTGCTGCGTGGTGATGAAGAGATGTGGCAGTCACTGGAAGAGGGGATGTAGCGATGACTTACCAGAAGTGGGCACTTCTTCCTTGATGTAGTTCTCCAAGAGTCTTTTCACCACGATGTGCTGGCTGGATGGATATACATGATAGATGACTTAAGCCTAATGTAGGTAGGTAGCTATCATCTCCATCCATCTATAAAGTTTAAGCTGATCAAGGTTCTCTTGATTATGAAACAAATGAATGAAAGTTCGGATACAAGTGGAAAGACATGAGTAAATGAAACGCACTCACCCTGTGTGTCTAAAATCCAAGTTGACATTATGGACAGGAGGAAACAATACGCACAGAGATAAAAGAAAGTACACAAATTTAAGCGCCATGCCTGCGATCAATTTTTCAAAACAAACTACTGCATCAAGACAGCAGAAAAACTTTCTGCTAAATGCAAAACGAACTTTTCACCAGTATTTCAATTCAAACCGAAATTAACAATTTTTTTCAAAGTAAGCAAAAATCAACATTAACAAATTGCCAAAACATTTTTATAATAAAAAGAAACAGAATAAAGAAGAAATTTGTCTTAGAAGAGCTTTGCATCGCCGAAGCTCCAGGAACTCGCTTGGAAGTAATTCTTTGCCAGACCATCTGCAAACCAATCGATTCACAGCTTGATTACACACATTTCAAATAGGTTTAATTATAAACATAATAAAATTGTAAATAATAATTAATTTCAAATAATTAATTCTAGACGCACCGAGTGAAAAAGCTCCAACGTCTTTTCCATCACCATCTCCACCACCACAAGCATGCGAACTCGCATCATCTGCACCACCGAAGAGTGAGAAGTCATTAGTGTTGGAGGGAGAGGAGGCCTCCTGCTGGAAGTCTGTCCTGAAGTTGCTCGTGAAGTTCGGAGTGGTGGGCGAAGAAATGCTCGACATGAAGTCGAACATGAAGTTTTCTGTTGGTGGTGTGTGATGAGTGGTGTGTGATGAGTGGTGTGTGGTGGAGTGTGATGAGTGGTGTGTGGTGTGATGAGTGATGTGTGGTGGAGTGTGATGAGTGGTGTGTGGTGGAGTGTGATGAGTGGTGTGTGGTGGAGTATGATGAGTGGTGTGTGGTGGAGTGTGTTGAGTGGTGTGGTGGAGTGTGATGAGTGGTGTGTGGTGGAGTGTGATGAGTGGTGTGTGTGGAGTGTGATGAGTGGTGTGTGATGAGTGGTGTGTGGTGGAGTGTGATGAGTGGTGTGGTGGAGTGTGATGAGTGGTGTGTGGTGGAGTGTGATGAGTGGTGTGTGTGGAGTGTGATGAGTGGTGTGTGGTGGAGTGTGATGAGTGGTGTGTGGTGTGTTGGTGGTGTGTGATGAGTGGTGTGTGGTGGAGTGTGATGAGTGGTGTGTGGTGGAGTGTGTTGAGTGGTGTGGTGGAGTGTGATGAGTGGTGTGAGGTGGAGTGTGATGAGTGGTGTGTGTGATGAGTGGTGTGTGTGGAGTGTGATGAGTGGTGTGTGGTGGAGTGTGATGAGTGGTGTGTGGTGGAGTGTGATGAGTGGTGTGGTGGAGTGTGATGAGTGGTGTGTGGTGGAGTGTGATGAGTGGTGTGTGTGGAGTGTGATGAGTGGTGTGTGGTGGAGTGTGATGAGTGGTGTGTGGTGTGGTGAGTGGTGTGTGATGAGTGGTGTGTGGTGTGATGAGTGGTGTGTGGTGGAGTGTGATGAGTGGTGTGTGGTGGAGTGTGATGAGTGGTGTGTGGTGGAGTGTGATGAGTGGTGTGTGGTGGAGTGTGATGAGTGGTGTGTGGTGGAGTGTGATGAGTGGTGTGTGGTGGAGTGTGATGAGTGGTGTGTGGTGAGTGGAGTGTGATGAGTGGTGTGTGGTGGAGTGTGATGAGTGGTGTGTGGTGGAGTGTGATGAGTGGAGTGTGATGAGTGGTGTGTGATGAGTGGTGTGTGGTGGAGTGTGATGAGTGGTGTGTGGTGGAGTGTGATGAGTGGTGTGTGATGAGTGGTGTGTGGTGGAGTGTGATGAGTGGTGTGTGATGAGTGGTGTGTGGTGGAGTGTGATGAGTGGTGTGTGGTGGAGTGTGATGAGTGGTGTGTGGTGGAGTGTGATGAGTGGTGTGTGATGAGTGGTGTGTGATGAGTGGTGTGTGATGAGTGGAGTGTGATGAGTGGTGTGTGGTGGAGTGTGATGAGTGGTGTGTGGTGGAGTGTGATGAGTGGTGTGTGATGAGTGGTGTGTGGTGGAGTGTGATGAGTGGTGTGTGGTGGAGTGTGATGAGTGGTGTGTGATGAGTGGTGTGTGGTGGAGTGTGATGAGTGGTGTGTGGTGGAGTGTGATGAGTGGTGTGTGATGAGTGGTGTGTGGTGGAGTGTGATGAGTGGTGTGTGGTGGAGTGTGATGAGTGGTGTGTGGTGGAGTGTGATGAGTGGTGTGTGATGAGTGGTGTGTGGTGGAGTGTGATGAGTGGTGTGTGGAGGAGTGTGATGAGTGGTGTGTGGTGGAGTGTGATGAGTGGTGTGTGGTGTGATGAGTGGTGTGTGATGAGTGGTGTGTGGTGGAGTGTGATGAGTGGTGTGTGATGAGTGGTGTGTGGTGGAGTGTGATGAGTGGTGTGTGATGAGTGGTGTGTGGTGGAGTGTGATGAGTGGTGTGTGGTGGAGTGTGATGAGTGGTGTGTGGTGAGTGGTGTGTGATGAGTGGTGTGTGGTGGAGTGTGATGAGTGGTGTGTGGTGGAGTGTGATGAGTGGTGTGTGGTGAGTGGTGTGTGATGAGTGGTGTGTGGTGGAGTGTGATGAGTGGTGTGTGATGAGTGGTGTGTGATGAGTGCTGTGTGATGAGTGGTGTGTGATGAGTGGTGTGTGATGAGTGGTGTGTGGTGGAGTGTGATGAGTGGTGTGTGATGAGTGGTGTGTGATGAGTGGTGTGTGATGAGTGGTGTGTGATGAGTGGTGTGTGGTGAGTGGTGTGTGGTGAGTGGTGTGTGATGAATGTGGTGTGTGATGAGTGGTGTGTGGTGAGTGGTGTGTGATGAATGTGGTGTGTGATGAGTGGTGTGTGGTGAGTGGTGTGTGGTGAGTGGTGTGTGGTGAGTGGTGTGTGGTGAGTGGTGAGTGGTGTGTGGTGAGTGGTGTGTGATGAATGTGGTGTGTGGTGAGTGGTGTGTGGTGAGTGGTGTGTGGTGAGTGTGGTGTGTGGTGAGTGGTGTGTGATGAGTGGTGTGTGATGAGTGGTGTGTGGTGTGTGATGAGTGGTGTGTGATGAGTGGTGTGTGATGAATGTGGTGTGTGGTGAGTGGTGTGTGGTGAGTGGTGTGTGGTGAGTGGTGTGTGGTGAGTGTGGTGTGTGATGAGTGGTGTGTGGTGAGTGTGGTGTGTGATGAGTGGTGTGTGATGAGTGGTGTGTGATGAGTGGTGTGTGATGAGTGGTGTGTGATGAGTGGTGTGTGGTGAGTGGTGTGTGATGAATGTGGTGTGTGATGAGTGGTGTGTGGTGAGTGGTGTGTGATGAATGTGGTGTGTGATGAGTGGTGTGTGGTGAGTGGTGTGTGGTGAGTGGTGTGTGGTGAGTGGTGTGTGGTGAGTGGTGTGTGGTGAGTGGTGTGTGGTGAGTGGTGTGTGATGAGTGGTGTGTGATGAGTGGTGTGTGATGAGTGGTGTGTGATGAGTGGTGTGTGATGAGTGGTGTGTGATGAGTGGTGTGTGGTGGAGTGTGGTGAGTGGTGTGTGGTGAGTGGTGTGTGGTGAGTGTGGTGTGTGGTGAGTGTGGTGTGTGGTGAGTGGTGTGTGATGAGTGGTGTGTGATGAGTGATGAGTGGTGTGTGATGAGTGGTGTGTGATGAATGTGGTGTGTGGTGAGTGGTGTGTGGTGAGTGGTGTGTGATGAGTGGTGTGTGATGAGTGGTGAGTGGTGGAGTTTGATGAGTGGTGTGTGATGAGTGGTGTGTGGTGGAGTGTGATGAGTGGTGTGTGATGAGTGGTGTGTGATGAGTGGTGTGTGATGAGTGGTGTGTGGTGGAGTGTGATGAGTGGTGTGTGATGAGTGGTGTGTGGTGAGTGGTGTGTGGTGAGTGGTGTGTGATGAGTGGTGTGTGGTGAGTGGTGTGTGATGAGTGGTGTGTGATGAGTGGTGTGTGATGAGTGGTGTGTGGTGAGTGGTGTGTGGTGAGTGGTGTGTGATGAGTGGTGTGTGGTGAGTGGTGTGTGGTGAGTGGTGTGTGATGAGTGGTGTGTGATGAGTGGTGTGTGGTGAGTGGTGTGTGGTGAGTGGTGTGTGATGAGTGGTGTGTGGTGAGTGGTGTGTGGTGAGTGGTGTGTGATGAGTGGTGTGTGATGAGTGGTGTGTGGTGGAGTGTGATGAGTGGTGTGTGGTGAGTGGTGTGTGATGAGTGGTGTGTGGTGGAGTGTGATGAGTGGTGTGTGATGAGTGGTGTGTGATGAGTGCTGTGTGATGAGTGGTGTGTGATGAGTGGTGTGTGATGAGTGGTGTGTGGTGGAGTGTGATGAGTGGTGTGTGATGAGTGGTGTGTGATGAGTGGTGTGTGATGAGTGGTGTGTGATGAGTGGTGTGTGGTGAGTGGTGTGTGGTGAGTGGTGTGTGATGAATGTGGTGTGTGATGAGTGGTGTGTGGTGAGTGGTGTGTGATGAATGTGGTGTGTGATGAGTGGTGTGTGGTGAGTGGTGTGTGGTGAGTGGTGTGTGGTGAGTGGTGTGTGGTGAGTGGTGTGTGGTGAGTGGTGTGTGATGAATGTGGTGTGTGGTGAGTGGTGTGTGGTGAGTGGTGAGTGTGGTGTGTGGTGAGTGGTGTGTGATGAGTGGTGTGTGATGAGTGGTGTGTGGTGTGTGATGAGTGGTGTGTGATGAGTGGTGTGTGATGAATGTGGTGTGTGGTGAGTGGTGTGTGGTGAGTGGTGTGTGGTGAGTGTGGTGTGTGATGAGTGGTGTGTGGTGAGTGTGGTGTGTGATGAGTGGTGTGTGATGAGTGGTGTGTGATGAGTGGTGTGTGATGAGTGGTGTGTGATGAGTGGTGTGTGGTGAGTGGTGTGTGATGAATGTGGTGTGTGATGAGTGGTGTGTGGTGAGTGGTGTGTGATGAATGTGGTGTGTGATGAGTGGTGTGTGGTGAGTGGTGTGTGGTGAGTGGTGTGTGGTGAGTGGTGTGTGGTGAGTGGTGTGTGGTGAGTGGTGTGTGATGAGTGGTGTGTGATGAGTGGTGTGTGATGAGTGGTATGTGATGAGTGGTGTGTGATGAGTGGTGTGTGATGAGTGGTGTGTGATGAGTGGTGTGTGGTGGAGTGTGGTGAGTGGTGTGTGGTGAGTAGTGTGTGGTGAGTGTGGTGTGTGGTGAGTGTGGTGTGTGGTGAGTGGTGTGTGATGAGTGGTGTGTGATGAGTGATGAGTGGTGTGTGATGAGTGGTGTGTGATGAATGTGGTGTGTGGTGAGTGGTGTGTGGTGAGTGGTGTGTGATGAGTGGTATGTGATGAGTGGTGAGTGGTGGAGTTTGATGAGTGGTGTGTGATGAGTGGTGTGTGGTGGAGTGTGATGAGTGGTGTGTGATGAGTGGTGTGTGATGAGTGGTGTGTGGTGGAGTGTGATGAGTGGTGTGTGATGAGTGGTGTGTGGTGAGTGGTGTGTGGTGAGTGGTGTGTGATGAGTGGTGTGTGGTGAGTGGTGTGTGGTGAGTGGTGTGTGATGAGTGGTGTGTGATGAGTGGTGTGTGGTGAGTGGTGTGTGGTGAGTGGTGTGTGATGAGTGGTGTGTGGTGAGTGGTGTGTGATGAGTGGTGTATGGTGAGTGGTGTGTGATGAGTGGTGTGTGGTGGAGTGTGATGAGTGGTGTGTGGTGAGTGGTGTGTGATGAGTGGTGTGTGGTGGAGTGTGATGAGTGGTGTGTGATGAGTGGTGTGTGATGAGTGGTGTGTGATGAGTGGTGTGTGATGAGTGGTGTGTGATGAGTGGTGTGTGGTGGAGTGTGATGAGTGGTGTGTGATGAGTGGTGTGTGATGAGTGGTGTGTGATGAGTGGTGTGTGATGAGTGGTGTGTGATGAGTGGTGTGTGGTGAGTGGTGTGTGGTGAGTGGTGTGTGATGAATGTGGTGTGTGATGAGTGGTGTGTGGTGAGTGGTGTGTGATGAATGTGGTGTGTGATGAGTGGTGTGTGGTGAGTGGTGTGTGGTGAGTGGTGTGTGGTGAGTGGTGTGTGGTGAGTGGTGAGTGGTGTGTGGTGAGTGGTGTGTGATGAATGTGGTGTGTGGTGAGTGGTGTGTGGTGAGTGGTGTGTGGTGAGTGTGGTGTGTGGTGAGTGGTGTGTGATGAGTGGTGTGTGATGAGTGGTGTGTGGTGTGTGCTGAGTGGTGTGTGATGAGTGGTGTGTGATGAATGTGGTGAGTGGTGTGTGGTGAGTGGTGTGTGGTGAGTGTGGTGTGTGATGAGTGGTGTGTGGTGAGTGTGGTGTGTGATGAGTGGTGTGTGATGAGTGGTGTGTGATGAGTGGTGTGTGATGAGTGGTGTGTGATGAGTGGTGTGTGGTGAGTGGTGAGTGATGAATGTGGTGTGTGATGAGTGGTGTGTGGTGGAGTGTGGTGAGTGGTGTGTGGTGAGTGGTGTGTGGTGAGTGTGGTGTGTGGTGAGTGTGGTGTGTGGTGAGTGGTGTGTGATGAGTGGTGTGTGATGAGTGATGAGTGGTGTGTGATGAGTGGTGTGTGATGAATGTGGTGTGTGGTGAGTGGTGTGTGGTGAGTGGTGTGTGATGAGTGGTGTGTGATGAGTGGTGAGTGGTGGAGTTTGATGAGTGGTGTGTGATGAGTGGTGTGTGGTGGAGTGTGATGAGTGGTGTGTGATGAGTGGTGTGTGATGAGTGGTGTGTGGTGGAGTGTGATGAGTGGTGTGTGGTGAGTGGTGTGTGGTGAGTGGTGTGTGATGAGTGGTGTGTGGTGTGTGGTGAGTGGTGTGTGATGAGTGGTGTGTGATGAGTGGTGTGTGGTGAGTGGTGTGTGGTGAGTGGTGTGTGATGAGTGGTGTGTGGTGAGTGGTGTGTGGTGAGTGGTGTGTGATGAGTGGTGTGTGATGAGTGGTGTGTGGTGGAGTGTGATGAGTGGTGTGTGGTGAGTGGTGTGTGGTGAGTGGTGTGTGGTGAGTGTGGTGTGTGATGAGTGGTGTGTGGTGAGTGTGGTGTGTGATGAGTGGTGTGTGATGAGTGGTGTGTGATGAGTGGTGTGTGATGAGTGGTGTGTGATGAGTGGTGTGTGGTGAGTGGTGTGTGATGAATGTGGTGTGTGATGAGTGGTGTGTGGTGAGTGGTGTGTGATGAATGTGGTGTGTGATGAGTGGTGTGTGGTGAGTGGTGTGTGGTGAGTGGTGTGTGGTGAGTGGTGTGTGGTGAGTGGTGTGTGGTGAGTGGTGTGTGATGAGTGGTGTGTGATGAGTGGTGTGTGATGAGTGGTGTGTGATGAGTGGTGTGTGATGAGTGGTGTGTGATGAGTGGTGTGTGATGAGTGGTGTGTGGTGGAGTGTGGTGAGTGGTGTGTGGTGAGTGGTGTGTGGTGAGTGTGGTGTGTGGTGAGTGTGGTGTGTGGTGAGTGGTGTGTGATGAGTGGTGTGTGATGAGTGATGAGTGGTGTGTGATGAGTGGTGTGTGATGAATGTGGTGTGTGGTGAGTGGTGTGTGGTGAGTGGTGTGTGATGAGTGGTGTGTGATGAGTGGTGAGTGGTGGAGTTTGATGAGTGGTGTGTGATGAGTGGTGTGTGGTGGAGTGTGATGAGTGGTGTGTGATGAGTGGTGTGTGATGAGTGGTGTGTGGTGGAGTGTGATGAGTGGTGTGTGATGAGTGGTGTGTGGTGAGTGGTGTGTGGTGAGTGGTGTGTGGTGAGTGGTGTGTGGTGAGTGGTGTGTGATGAGTGGTGTGTGATGAGTGGTGTGTGGTGAGTGGTGTGTGGTGAGTGGTGTGTGATGAGTGGTGTGTGGTGAGTGGTGTGTGGTGAGTGGTGTGTGATGAGTGGTGTGTGATGAGTGGTGTGTGGTGAGTGGTGTGTGGTGAGTGGTGTGTGATGAGTGGTGTGTGGTGAGTGGTGTGTGGTGAGTGGTGTGTGATGAGTGGTGTGTGATGAGTGGTGTGTGGTGGAGTGTGATGAGTGGTGTGTGGTGAGTGGTGTGTGATGAGTGGTGTGTGGTGGAGTGTGATGAGTGGTGTGTGATGAGTGGTGTGTGATGAGTGCTGTGTGATGAGTGGTGTGTGATGAGTGGTGTGTGATGAGTGGTGTGTGGTGGAGTGTGATGAGTGGTGTGTGATGAGTGGTGTGTGATGAGTGGTGTGTGATGAGTGGTGTGTGATGAGTGGTGTGTGGTGAGTGGTGTGTGGTGAGTGGTGTGTGATGAATGTGGTGTGTGATGAGTGGTGTGTGGTGAGTGGTGTGTGATGAATGTGGTGTGTGATGAGTGGTGTGTGGTGAGTGGTGTGTGGTGAGTGGTGTGTGGTGAGTGGTGTGTGGTGAGTGGTGAGTGGTGTGTGGTGAGTGGTGTGTGATGAATGTGGTGTGTGGTGAGTGGTGTGTGGTGAGTGGTGTGTGGTGAGTGTGGTGTGTGGTGAGTGGTGTGTGATGAGTGGTGTGTGATGAGTGGTGTGTGGTGTGTGATGAGTGGTGTGTGATGAGTGGTGTGTGATGAATGTGGTGTGTGGTGAGTGGTGTGTGGTGAGTGGTGTGTGGTGAGTGTGGTGTGTGATGAGTGGTGTGTGGTGAGTGTGGTGTGTGATGAGTGGTGTGTGATGAGTGGTGTGTGATGAGTGGTGTGTGATGAGTGGTGTGTGATGAGTGGTGTGTGGTGAGTGGTGTGTGATGAATGTGGTGTGTGATGAGTGGTGTGTGGTGAGTGGTGTGTGATGAATGTGGTGTGTGATGAGTGGTGTGTGGTGAGTGGTGTGTGGTGAGTGGTGTGTGGTGAGTGGTGTGTGGTGAGTGGTGTGTGGTGAGTGGTGTGTGATGAGTGGTGTGTGATGAGTGGTGTGTGATGAGTGGTGTGTGATGAGTGGTGTGTGATGAGTGGTGTGTGATGAGTGGTGTGTGATGAGTGGTGTGTGGTGGAGTGTGGTGAGTGGTGTGTGGTGAGTGGTGTGTGGTGAGTGTGGTGTGTGGTGAGTGTGGTGTGTGGTGAGTGGTGTGTGATGAGTGGTGTGTGATGAGTGATGAGTGGTGTGTGATGAGTGGTGTGTGATGAATGTGGTGTGTGGTGAGTGGTGTGTGGTGAGTGGTGTGTGATGAGTGGTGTGTGATGAGTGGTGTGTGGTGGAGTGTGATGAGTGGTGTGTGATGAGTGGTGTGTGGTGAGTGGTGTGTGGTGAGTGGTGTGTGATGAGTGGTGTGTGGTGAGTGGTGTGTGGTGAGTGGTGTGTGATGAGTGGTGTGTGATGAGTGGTGTGTGGTGAGTGGTGTGTGGTGAGTGGTGTGTGATGAGTGGTGTGTGGTGAGTGGTGTGTGATGAGTGGTGTGTGGTGAGTGGTGTGTGATGAGTGGTGTGTGGTGGAGTGTGATGAGTGGTGTGTGGTGAGTGGTGTGTGATGAGTGGTGTGTGGTGGAGTGTGATGAGTGGTGTGTGATGAGTGGTGTGTGATGAGTGCTGTGTGATGAGTGGTGTGTGATGAGTGGTGTGTGATGAGTGGTGTGTGATGAGTGGTGTGTGGTGGAGTGTGATGAGTGGTGTGTGATGAGTGGTGTGTGATGAGTGGTGTGTGATGAGTGGTGTGTGATGAGTGGTGTGTGATGAGTGGTGTGTGGTGAGTGGTGTGTGGTGAGTGGTGTGTGATGAATGTGGTGTGTGATGAGTGGTGTGTGGTGAGTGGTGTGTGATGAATGTGGTGTGTGATGAGTGGTGTGTGGTGAGTGGTGTGTGGTGAGTGGTGTGTGGTGAGTGGTGTGTGGTGAGTGGTGAGTGGTGTGTGGTGAGTGGTGTGTGATGAATGTGGTGTGTGGTGAGTGGTGTGTGGTGAGTGGTGTGTGGTGAGTGTGGTGTGTGGTGAGTGGTGTGTGATGAGTGGTGTGTGATGAGTGGTGTGTGGTGTGTGATGAGTGGTGTGTGATGAGTGGTGTGTGATGAGTGGTGTGTGATGAGTGGTGTGTGATGAGTGGTGTGTGATGAGTGGTGTGTGGTGAGTGGTGTGTGGTGAGTGTGGTGTGTGATGAGTGGTGTGTGGTGAGTGTGGTGTGTGATGAGTGGTGTGTGATGAGTGGTGTGTGATGAGTGGTGTGTGATGAGTGGTGTGTGATGAGTGGTGTGTGATGAGTGGTGTGTGGTGAGTGGTGTGTGATGAATGTGGTGTGTGATGAGTGGTGTGTGGTGAGTGGTGTGTGATGAATGTGGTGTGTGATGAGTGGTGTGTGGTGAGTGGTGTGTGGTGAGTGGTGTGTGGTGAGTGGTGTGTGGTGAGTGGTGTGTGGTGAGTGGTGTGTGATGAGTGGTGTGTGATGAGTGGTGTGTGATGAGTGGTGTGTGATGAGTGGTGTGTGATGAGTGGTGTGTGATGAGTGGTGTGTGATGAGTGGTGTGTGGTGGAGTGTGGTGAGTGGTGTGTGGTGAGTGGTGTGTGGTGAGTGTGGTGTGTGGTGAGTGTGGTGTGTGGTGAGTGGTGTGTGATGAGTGGTGTGTGATGAGTGATGAGTGGTGTGTGATGAGTGGTGTGTGATGAATGTGGTGTGTGGTGAGTGGTGTGTGGTGAGTGGTGTGTGATGAGTGGTGTGTGATGAGTGGTGAGTGGTGGAGTTTGATGAGTGGTGTGTGATGAGTGGTGTGTGGTGGAGTGTGATGAGTGGTGTGTGATGAGTGGTGTGTGATGAGTGGTGTGTGGTGGAGTGTGATGAGTGGTGTGTGATGAGTGGTGTGTGGTGAGTGGTGTGTGGTGAGTGGTGTGTGATGAGTGGTGTGTGGTGAGTGGTGTGTGGTGAGTGGTGTGTGATGAGTGGTGTGTGATGAGTGGTGTGTGGTGAGTGGTGTGTGGTGAGTGGTGTGTGATGAGTGGTGTGTGGTGAGTGGTGTGTGATGAGTGGTGTGTGGTGAGTGGTGTGTGGTGAGTGGTGTGTGATGAGTGGTGTGTGATGAGTGGTGTGTGGTGAGTGGTGTATGGTGAGTGGTGTGTGATGAGTGGTGTGTGGTGAGTGGTGTGTGGTGAGTGGTGTGTGATGAGTGGTGTGTGATGAGTGGTGTGTGATGAATGTGGTGTGTGGTGAGTGGTGTGTGGTGAGTGGTGTGTGGTGAGTGATGAATGTGGTGTGTGATGAGTGTGGTGTGTGGTGAGTGGTGTGTGGTGTGTGATGAGTGTGGTGTGTGATGAGTGGTGTGTGATGAGTGGTGTGTGATGAGTGGTGTGTGATGAGTGGTGAGTGATGAGTGGTGTGTGATGTGTGGAGTGTGATGAGTGGTGTGTGGTGAGTGGTGTGTGGTGTGTGATGAGTGGTGTGTGATGAGTGGTGTGTGATGAGTGGTGTGTGATGAGTGGTGAGTGGTGAGTGGTGTGTGATGATTGGTGTGTGGAGTGTGATGAGTGTGGTGTGTGATGAGTGGTGTGTGGTGAGTGGTGTGTGGTGAGTGGTGTGTGGTGAGTGGTGTGTGGTGAGTGGTGTGTGGTGAGTGGTGTGTGATGAGTGGTGTGTGATGAGTGGTGTGTGATGAGTGGTGTGTGATGAGTGGTGTGTGATGAGTGGTGTGTGATGAGTGGTGTGTGATGAGTGGTGTGTGGTGGAGTGTGGTGAGTGGTGTGTGGTGAGTGGTGTGTGGTGAGTGTGGTGTGTGGTGAGTGTGGTGTGTGGTGAGTGGTGTGTGATGAGTGGTGTGTGATGAGTGATGAGTGGTGTGTGATGAGTGGTGTGTGATGAATGTGGTGTGTGGTGAGTGGTGTGTGGTGAGTGGTGTGTGATGAGTGGTGTGTGATGAGTGGTGAGTGGTGGAGTTTGATGAGTGGTGTGTGATGAGTGGTGTGTGGTGGAGTGTGATGAGTGGTGTGTGATGAGTGGTGTGTGATGAGTGGTGTGTGGTGGAGTGTGATGAGTGGTGTGTGATGAGTGGTGTGTGGTGAGTGGTGTGTGGTGAGTGGTGTGTGATGAGTGGTGTGTGGTGAGTGGTGTGTGGTGAGTGGTGTGTGATGAGTGGTGTGTGATGAGTGGTGTGTGGTGAGTGGTGTGTGGTGAGTGGTGTGTGATGAGTGGTGTGTGGTGAGTGGTGTGTGATGAGTGGTGTGTGGTGAGTGGTGTGTGGTGAGTGGTGTGTGATGAGTGGTGTGTGATGAGTGGTGTGTGGTGAGTGGTGTATGGTGAGTGGTGTGTGATGAGTGGTGTGTGGTGAGTGGTGTGTGGTGAGTGGTGTGTGATGAGTGGTGTGTGATGAGTGGTGTGTGATGAATGTGGTGTGTGGTGAGTGGTGTGTGGTGAGTGGTGTGTGGTGAGTGATGAATGTGGTGTGTGATGAGTGTGGTGTGTGGTGAGTGGTGTGTGGTGTGTGATGAGTGTGGTGTGTGATGAGTGGTGTGTGATGAGTGGTGTGTGATGAGTGGTGTGTGATGAGTGGTGTGTGATGAGTGGTGTGTGATGTGTGGAGTGTGATGAGTGGTGTGTGGTGAGTGGTGTGTGGTGTGTGATGATTGGTGTGTGGAGTGTGATGAGTGGAGTGTGACGTATGAGTGTGTGTAATGATGGGTGTTTTGTTTGGTGATGTGTGGTGTTGAGTGATGATAGAATGGTTATGGATCACCGAGATTAGTAGACGAACTCAGTAGATTTAAAGCGAGAAAAAAAACTCAGTGAAAATAGATAATCGCTCAATGATTCGACAGAGCACCAGGGCGTTCTTTCGTGAGGGGACCTGCTCTCTTGGGCGACTTGGTGGGCGGCAGTGGCTTGATGAAGACGTCAGAGGGCGTGTTGGGCAGGTCTCGTGGTGGCTGAAGAGCGAGAGAAACAAACCATTGATTAGTCGATTGCTTCTTATTTATTTATTATTTGTTCATTCATACTAGTTATATTTAACGTAGGTGGTTATTTCGTAGATATGCGTGACACGTAGAGATGATAAATATAAAAGCGGCGCCCACCCACCTGACTGTCAGCAGCGGAGGAGCACCTCTGTGGCGTCAACTCCTGCATGCGCCTCTTCTTCGCCTCAGGAAGGTTCCTGGCGCCTGCAGAAGCACAAAGAGTCTTCGTCGCCATCCCATCTCCACCTGCCGCCTTGCCGCCCCCCTCCTGCACGCCTCTCTTCTTCAAGAGGCCCTCATCAAGCCCTTTACTGCTTGTCTCCTTTGCGTCGACGTCGTGTAATGTACGTCAGTGGGCAACTTTTTTAAGAGTTGTATATGTATACACTACACTACAATACAATATACAATACAATACAATACAATGACGAATATTAGCAACGTGACGTAAACCCAAACGAGTTTCAATTATGTATGTATGCGACATGGAACTCAGTGAGTGTGCACTAACCTCGTCAATGTTCTCAACACTTCGGAGTGGTTTCAAGGGAAATAATAAGGATTCCATTCTGCTGTTGTTGCTGTTTGCTTTGTTGTTGTTTGCCTTGTTGTTGTTTGCCTTGTTGTATTTACTGCCTGCGAAGTTGTTGTTTTGGTTGATACTCATGTTGTTGCTCATGTTGTTGCAAGACTTGGCGGGTGCATTGTTGCTCATGTTGCTAGGCCGGTTTTTGCTGTTGCTTAAGTTCTTGTTGCTGTTCTGGTTGTTGCTGTTCTGGTTGTTGCTATTCTGGTTGTTGCTGTTCTGGTTGTTGCTATTCTGGTTGTTGCTCATGGTGTTGTTGTTGTTTTGGTTGTTGCGAGGTGTGACAGGCTCATTTTTTCGCGAGAACAACTGGAAGATCGGAGGCAGCATCAACCTTGTTGGGTATACAAATAGTTAATGTTGTTATGATTACGAGAAAATATGTAAAAAGAACAACGATTTGAAAGGCTGTTGAGCTTGAGCCGTCGAGGGAGAGGTTTTTTCGTTTTTAGTAGTCATGTTGCTGTTGTCCTTGTTGCTGTTGTTTTTGTTGCTGTTGTCCTTGTTGCTGTTGTCCTTGTTGCTGTTGTCCTTGTTGCTGTTGTCCTTGTTGCTGTTGTTTTTGTTGTTGATGAAGTACCTCACGGGGTTGACGACGAAGCTATCAGGATCATCCAAGCCACCATCCACCTCTCTATCACCATCTCCATTTCCTTCTTCCTTGTTTTCCTCACTCATATTGCCAACATTATTGTGAAAACCAGCATTTTTAATTTCTCCTTTAAAATTATCTTGGTTTCTTATAGAAGCATTGTTGCATCTCTGTCCATCATCATCACCATTATCTCTTTTCTTTTTGAAATCATCATCATCTCCCTCAACGACACCACCATCATCATCATCATCATCTTCCATACTAGTATTATCATCATCCTCATCCACTTCTTGTTCAGTCGAACAGTTATTTAATCCCGTTTTTTTGGTGAAACTCTAAAAGTATACAATAATTTTAAAAGTTTCTCTTCTACCATGCATGCATGCACCCAAGCAAGACAACCTTTCATGCATGCACCCAAGCAAGACAACCTTTCATGCATGCACCCAAGCAAGACAACCTTTCATGCATGCACCCAAGCAAGACAACCTTTCATGCATGCACCCAAGCAAGACAACCTTGGTGAGGCTTTCGACCTCCTTTTGTCCTCTCCACTCCTCCACCTGCTTCTGCATTTCGTATATCTGCAGCATGTCCGCAGCCCTGTGGTTGCGTCGTCAAATGCGTTTTAAAGTCACGAACGCTAGCTTCGAGTGCAACCGATGCCCTAGCAGTGAGCGCTTCCGTTACGTGCCCGGCACTATACAAAAACGAATATTATTATTAATATTATTATTTGTTAAAGTGGGTGAGATCGCATCGATACAAGGTGTTACATTTGCACGTAGAAAGCGTTTCCCTGCAAGTGCGCTTGCGAACTCTTTGTTTCCCTGCAGCCTGTAATGAAGTATGAGAGAAGAATATGAAAATTATTTAAAATACTCTCCCACCACTCACTTTCTTGTTTCAGGTCTTCAAAACGTTTAGTTAACTCTTCTAGCTCTATTTCTTTCCTTCTCACTTCGCACTTCAGCTTTAAATGCTTTCTTTTTAAATTAAAATTGATTTTTGAAAGTTTTTAAAAATTGAAAACAAAAAAATTTATTTGAAAGAAACCTCGTAGAAAGAAATGCTTCCAATTTGTCAGAGTAACCTTTCAACATTTCTTTGTAATAGTTGTACCTTTGGTCCATCTGCTCACTGTATGTTTGTCAAAGCCCTGACACTACTTGCTGATTCATTAAAAGAGTAAATATATCAATGAAAAAAATTAAAGACTACCCTATAGAAGTTCTATTTTCAATCTGTTTATTTAGTTTTTCCTTTAGCATCTTTTCTTTTTCATGAAGTAGCTTAGTGCTATAGGTAAGACTGAAATTGTTTTTTTAATTTTCGTGAGTGTTTAAATAGTTTCATTACAATTTAATAATTCAACTTTTCGATGCTAGCTTGTGCGTCCTTTGTCTGGGCTGTCAACATCTCAACCATTCTAGCACTGGCAGCATTTTTTGAGATACGGTGCTCATTTTCATTCTTTAGGTCTCTTAATTTTCTCTCTAAGGCTTCTATTTTTTGATCTGCCAATTCTATATCTTTCAAAGTCGCCAACCGTTCCAAGTCTGAATTTTTTGGAGGGTTAAGTAATTAACTTATTTGTATAACTTATTATTTAAAAAATAGACTAACCTAACTTATTAACAATCTTTGAACCATCACTCATTTTAAAAATTTATTTTGCAATCGTTTTTATCTGTCTATTCCAGAATGAAAAAATTTAGATACTAAAAGTCGTCTGCGTACATATATATATATAATTTTAACAGCGCCTAATTTTAAAATCCAACAAATGGAAAAGTTGCATTCTTATTAGTATTTATTATGGTATTTACTGATTCTAAATAAATAAATAAAATTTAATTTTTTCAACACAAACGTCACAACCACTTTTAGAATTAAAAAAAGAGAAAACAGAAAAAATCTAAAACACAACATTGTAATGAAGTTTATTTTTTCAAAAAATTCCAAAGTTAGTTTGCTAATACTTTTTTTCTAAATTACTTTTAGAGCATTTAAACTAAAAATAAAAACTCATTTAATTAAAATAAACATATTAACCGTTTTTTATTTCAGCTCGAATAAAAATAATAAACTGGAAAACACCTTCTTAACTAGATGAACAACTAAAAACAGACAGAAATCACCAAGCACAATTCATTCTCCAAAAAGCACGCTTTTCCCAAGTGCACGCCAACTCAGACGAATCCGAAGCTCTTGGTCTTGATGGCGAGCAATAGTTTCTGCTTCAGGATGCTCCTGGTGGAGTAGAGGGGGATGTACAGTCTCGAGATGCATGTGTTGGCGGTCGGCAGGTGGTTGTCGTCTGCGGGTCGGAGAGTGACCGAGGGCATCGGCTGGAAACCCTCTTCCGAGGCGGGAAGTGCTGGACTCGACATCCAGAAGTACACCTGTGGTGGTGCAGTAGTGGAGATGTGGAAATGC